>JASAMX010035429.1:0-38511 GCA_030248175.1 Microlaimidae sp. YZB2_3
GAATTCAAAGTTGTTATACCTAAGTTTCATCTTTTACTATACGATGTGTTATTTTGCGTTGGACTGGGCTTCCACCATTTTGATGGACTTCAACCTTAAATATGGCGTACAGCTTTATATAAAGTTGGGGAATAAATCAACTTCCAGGTGGGGTCATGTGAGAACACAAAGTAACACAGTAAACGGATTTCTACTAATAAAAACTAAACAACACTTTGTTATTGACTGGGCTTTCACCATTTTGATGGACTAAAACTATAAATATGGGTACATTACCATATGTATAATTTTGGATTAAGTCAATTTCTAGGTGAGGTCATGTGAGATTTCAGGGTGTTGCTCTTATAGATCAAGTTTGACTTGAACTGGGCTTCCACTATTCTGATGGACCAAATTTTGGAAGTAGAAACTTTATAGTTTTTACTTCTTTAAATTCTGGGTTAAATCAGAAACCAGGTGGGGTCATGTGAGAATTCAAAGCTGTTCTATCTCAATTCTAAAAGTTTTTTCTATAAGATGTCTTACTTTGTGTTTACTGGGCTTCCACCGTTTTGATGGACCTTAACTTAAAATATGGCATGACAACTGTATTTAAAGTTGGGGAATAAATCAATTCTCAGGTGGGGTCATGTGAGAATACAAAGTACTACTAAAACCAAAACAATCTTAATAAATTCTCTATATAAAACCACAAAGCAAAAACTTTGTTTTGGACTGGGCTTCCACCATTTCGAAGGACCTTAACAATGATTATAGCTGTATTATCAATGTTTTGGATTATATCGATTTCCAGGTGGGGTCATGTGAGAATTCAAAGTTTCGCTATATAAATTAGGTTAATAATGTGCTCTTGACTACCTCTTAAAAACAATAATTGTTAAATAAAATTAAAGTCATAGTACGGTGTCACAGAAAAATGGCAAAAAGAAACATGGACACCCCGCCAGATCAGGTAACAAAACACTTTCCTTATAAATAATATATATTAAAGATATACAAAATGACACAAAATTAACAAACGATACAATGTATAATTTTTCAAAACATTAAAAAATTTTTTTAAATATGCATGTTGTAAAAATATGACGGGAAGCGTTTGCTGAAGAAGTCCCAACTTCTCCTCATATTTGTCCAGCCTGTCCAAACAAGGGACGAAACAGGCTTTTGTTATAGGTCTCCTTCTTAATGCAAAATTATTTTATACGGTCAATTTTTGAGAACCAAAAATTTGAGCTATATGTATGTCTGTCCTTTTTAGGTTGTATTAAACCATCTAATAATTTTATTCAATATGTCAAGTAAATGGGTACAATTTTTTAAAAATTTTTTATTAAATATAAAATTTTTTCCTGAGGGAGGGGGAGGTATTCAGCCCCTTTCAAGTCAAGTCGTCCTGAAAGGACCCGTTGCTGCTGTTCTGTCCTTTGACCTCATTTTAGGGCTCTATCCACCCATAGCCCCCATTTCTGCGGACTACGGTCATTCCCTTCTGTGCTTAAAACATACGATTCACTAAAATCTATGCTATACGTAAGTATATTTTAAACATTCGCCAGGCTCACAAATGCTCAATACCAATTGGTACTCACATATATTTAATTGTGAGTACTCAGGCTCAAGCTCACAATTAATTTAATTGTGAGTACTAAGTAATACTCAGCTCACAATTAAAATCTGGGGCCTATTTCATAAAAATTGCGCGTAATTAATTTACAGCTGTAAATTAATAAACGCATATTTTTCTTTTGTATTTATTAATTAAAACGTATATTAATAAAATTGCGTTTAGAATTTAAAAAATTACATGTCTGTAAATTCCGTAAATTCCACAGTTACGTACGTATTTTTTATTTAAAAGATTAAGAAGAAATTAAATGCGTTTATTAATTTACAATTATAAGGATCTTTATGAAATAGGCCCCTGGTGCTCAATGCATCCGTAGTAGGAGATACGGTAATTATCCATTATGGAGACGCTTATGTATATTGCATACTTCGTGTATAAACTGAGTTCCAGTGCAAGGTGCCTATAAACCCATAGCCCCCATTTCTGCGAACTACGGTCATTCCCTTTTGTGCTTACGACATACGATCCTCCTAAAATCTATGCTATACGTGAGTATATTTTAAAAATTCGCCAGGCTCACAAATACTCAATACCAATTGGTACTCACATATATTTAATTGTGAGTACTCAGGCTCAAGCTTACAATTAATTTAATTGTGAGTACTAAGTAATGCTCAGCTCACAATTAAAATCTGGTGCTCAATGCATTCCTACTTATCACTCATTATCAATTATAATTATCACTATCATTATCGCTTATCACTATAATTATCAATTATCACTCATTATAACTTATGATTATCGCTTATCACTTATCATAAGCACTATCATTATCACCTAGCATTATTACTTATCACCTCACTATCATCATCACTTATAAATTATTACTTATGTCCTTGTATAACTCAACACAAACTTTACCACACGATTTTCATTTTCGTCACACACTATTCCTGCATTATAATACGGTAAAAGTACACCTCGTCCGTTACCGTGTTAAAATGCGTGGTTTTTGGTGTTTGGTGTTTGTATGTGGTGCATTTTGTCTATATCGCTGATCGCTAATAACTTCTTTAATATTGAATCGATTTGCTTCATATTTGGTATTTAGCTTTCTTAGAACCTAAGCTACAACATTATGAAATTTCAGCCGGATCCGTTGAGTATTTAAAAACTTTTTTTTAATTTGTGAAATTTGAAAAAAAATCAATATTGTGCAGCTGGTGTGTGTACCTATCATTAATTAACATAATTACCAACATTACACCTCAGAATTTTTTTAGCTTTAAAATGTCATATAGTATTCATGATCACGCCATATATGTTTTGCTCCGTGGGATAGGTTGTCTGAGGAGCAGCGGCAAAACAGGGCTGTAAAATGAAAGTGGGAATATGGGTAAAAGAATGCCGCGCGGGCGGGTTATTAGACATAAATGCGGTCGGCCCCTTATGCGCGCGGTGCCCTTTGATGCGCAGGGGATTCCTTCCTTTTAGAACAATGGATTTTGACCAGGGGTCGCATTCTGAAGAAACCCTTATATTTACCCCGTTAAATCCATTTTAATGAAAATAAAAAAATGAATATATATTGTAAATAAATAAACCTGCCGCATATGGGACAGAAATTGATTCCAATGAATTTTTTTAAATTTTTTTTTCTCGCCCCGCAAAACCACCTCGCGCAAAATAAAAAATTTAATCAATGCGCGTATTTTATTTTTTATTAAATTAATCCAACGGGAGAAAATATTTAACCACCTCTTGAGTTAGATAAATTCTTATTCTTAAAACAATAGAAAAAATTTAACCCGACTTTTACCTAGGTAAAATTGATTTTTCACTCGCATCCTTAAACACGTAAAAAAAGTTAACCTGGGGTAACTTTAAACCGCGCGTCAGAATGCGCGCCCAGGGTGTATTACGTAAAAAAGTCGTACACTGAACGCGTGGGATATATGCGCGAAGACGTCTCTCTGCTCGCTTTCCCTTAATTTTTTCGCAGAAGTTGGAGCGCCGCTCCAAGTCGTTCTGGGAACTGGGATCTGGGAAACAGGTGTGAACACGTGTTTTTGCTGTTTCTGGGATCTGGGAACTGGGAACAGGTGTGAACGGGCCCTGTGAATTGCACAATTTTTTTTAATTCCACTTGTTCAGAAAATATACAAATATTAACCAACTTCAGCCCTTAAAAAATTTGTATTTGAGTTGCAAATTAAGTAATTTGATAAATCATTATTAAAATAAATTGATTTTTATTATTAAACCGCTTATGTTAAAAATTTTGAATGGTTTTATTTTTAAAAATTAGATTCAATCCTGAAATTATTGAGTTCAGCTAGATTTTATTTGCCTATTGTTTGCTGATTGTGGGTGCCGAATTAACACACCGGTGGTAAGATTTTGCGTTATTTTTTTAAAAACCAGCATACTAGATAATAAAACTTAGTAAAAAATGCTAGATTATTCTCAATACAGTTTACGTATAATTAATGTTCTGAAATTCACAAGTTGGAATACTTTATGTCATGCAATATGTGATAAAGTTATATTGCAATATATGTAACTTTATTTTGAAAGGTAAATATAAAGTTTGACACTACTCTCTGTTTTTAAAAAGCGTTAAAATTGTAATACATGAATGTAATCATGGGGCAATAATGAATAATACAAGAATCGGAATTTTCCCCGCGACTTTACAATCTTTCTTATTGCAATGTTTACCGCAACGGAAGTAATAAGTTAGCGATAATATGTGTAGCTGCCTGACCATTCAGAAGGGTCAGTTGCTTCATAACACACTCATATTTTTAGTTGTTTAATAGCCCTGCCATTAAACATTTTAAAATTGTAGGCATAACTTCTTCGCTGGCGGTACCCTTTGTTTGCTGTGTTGCATAAAGTGTATTTCAATGTTAATTGATGTTTATGACGAAGGTAAATTTAAATCATTTTATTGCTTGCTTTATACCAGAAGAGAAAAATTCCACCCGTATTATTATATTTCTTTTATAGGCTTTCCTTAAATTTGTATATAGATAATCAGTTTTGACTTTAAGACTCATAGATAATGGTTTTCTGTACCTGTAAACTTTTCTGTCAATTGGAATGTTTTTTACCAACAAGAGGTGTTAAGAAATTTTAAACTTGATAAAGCCTCAGATGAAGCCTCTGCCTATAAAAAATTTATAGGCAGAGGCACAAATTAGTGTGGTAAAAAGTGACTTTTACTTTTACTTAAAGCAATAAAAGTAACGGATTTTGGATTATTTTTCCTTTTACTTTTACTCGACTTTTGAAATTTCAATTACTTTTACTTTTAATCTTACTCGACTTTTGAAATTTCAATTACTTTTACTTTTAATCTTACTCGACTTTTGAAATTTCAAATACTTTTACTTTTACTCTTACTCTGATTTCGCACTGAAAATACTTAAATTAATTTAAGTAAAATTAAAGTAATTTTAATTAGATTCCCTACGGGCTTGTTGTAAAGTGAGTGGCGAAAGATAATTTTTGTAACTGCTAACACGCTAAAACCATTTATTTTGACTTAAAAACTTATTAAAATGATAACTTATACATAAAATTACCAAAAAAAACTTTAGAACAGAAATTCAGAGCTTCAAAAAATGGTGTTTTGCTCCGTTTCAAAAATATTCTACTTTCTTTCTTTTATTCTACTTTTACTCTTACTTAAAAAAATAGGTCTTACTTTTACTTTTACTTTAATTAAATAAAATTTTTACTTTTACTTTTTTTTACTTAAATTGAAAAATCACAAATTACTTTTACTCTTACTTTACTTAAATTACAATTTTTCAAATTACTTTTACTTTTACTTAAAATAATCTAAAATCAATTGCTTATGTGTGTCCCTGCTTAGTCAAAATAAAATACAATACAATACAATACAATCAATACTTTTTACAACACTGGCACAAATGCAATAGAAAGAATGCATCACTGTAGTATAAATGTATTTATTTATTTGTTTATAACCATCCATGCATAATTTTGAGACAAAATTGACCCCTAGAGGAAGGGATTAAATTTAACTTTTTGATTTAATTTGATTTTCCGGCCGAAATTTTATTTTGGCTTTTCTTTTACAGTTTTGGTAAAACGACGACTGGGGACGTTTTTTATCCAAATCATTCTCTGATTTTCGGAGTCAGCCCAGTTTAATCATCAAAAAAAGAATTGAGTCCAACAATATTGGAACCGATCCACCAGTCCATTTTTTGGAACGAGTGGATCTAGGTGTTAGACCATATAGGCCATCAAAAACGAGTAATTTTTGAATTAGAAAGTGTTTCAAAGCCATACGGGGTTTAAAAATAAGAAAAAACAGACCCAATTGACTTTGCACGGAACCAATTTGTGTATAAAACGGCCCAGTTCAAAGTGTACCGGCTCCAAAATTTTATAAATATCAGTGTTAATATTTTTTTTCCGAAATTATAAAAAAACTGATGTTTTTGAATATAAAAAGATTTTTTTAACTTCTCCTTCTTTTTTTAGCTTAAACACAATTGCCACATTAAGAGCGATAAACAACTTAAGGAGAAAGAAACAATTAAAAACTCTTAAACTCGGGCCGAGCTGGAATTTTTTGAATACCACTGATTAGCTTTTAAATTAATTTTTCTATTATAAAAAATTATCGTGACAAAAATTTTTATCCTAATGTTTAAAGCTTTATATTTTTATTCGATAATTTTAAACTTTTCTGCGGCTTATCTGCGATCATTTTGACTCTAAGTTTTCATTAACCAATAATTGTAATTTGATATACTGGCCACAATTAAATTTTTACGGACAGTTTGAAAAAATTCATAATTTTTAATTTAATTGTGTTCAACAATTTTTTTAACATTTTTTTTTAACAGTAAACATTAACACTTTTTTTACTAAGGAAAAAACATTTAAATGCCGTGTTTTTGTTTTTTCCAACTCACAACAAAAATTAAAAATCAAGTCAAAATTTTTTTTGTAAATTTATTAAATTTAAATTTTTTTGTTTTTAAATAATATTTTAAGTTGTATGACATTATTTATGAACAAGAAGGTTTTTACGGCTTGGGAATCTATGTCCCTCTTGTCCCTGCCCTGGATATGTTGATCAAAAAATATGAGACCTGTTTCCACGTCCGTTATCATGATAAAAAATTGAATACCAAAACTTTTTTGTCAATGAAATGACAGTATTGTCATATTCAGATCACACGAGCTATAGTAAAAACAATTGACTGTAATTAGTTTTATTGGCACATATGAAAATAATAAATGACACCGTCGGGAAATAAAAACTATATAAAAAAAATTTTAGGTATGAAGGATTACGACGAAAATTCATTCCTGAGGAAGATTTTTTAAAATCATTTTGGTAAAAGGGAGGCGGGATAAAAACGGACACCAAAAATATCGAAAAATATCTTAAAAAAAAACAATTTTGAGCAAAAACATAATGCAAAAATTTAATGCACCATATAATAGAACTGACTCTTATTTCATAAATACATATTAATAAAACGAACAATTTCTCCCAATGGATCTTTTGCATTTTATCATTAAAAAAGTTCTACTTTTTAAATATTTTTAACATAATAAAGTGTATAAAAAATTGCAAGAGACGTACGTCTTATTAATGAATTCATGAATTATTATTCAGTTAATTCCATTGCGCATTTATTTTTGTGTTATAGTTTCCCTTTCATTATTGTTTTGTTCAAAAATTGTTTCTCGTACCAAATTTTTGTACATTTTTGGTGTCAGTTTTTATATCGAACCCTTTTCCCAATAAAATTTGCAGGACCACTCGGTCTTTAGAATTTCTGTCGTAATACTTCATAATTCTTTTACAAACTTTACAATACGATTGAAAGTGCTGGTTAGTTTTTAAATTTTATTCGCACTTCATTTCAAAAACCTGTAAAAAAGAAAATTTAAAAAGAGATTGCAGCGTAAACCGTTATTTTTTGTAATATGTTTATATAACATACATATAATGTCATTTTCTCATTTCAATAAAAAAACACATTTTTTTAAGTTTGAAAGGTAAAAAAAAATTGATTATTATTGGTAACATATTTAAAAATGAGCATCTGGGGTGGATATTTCACCATTATTACTTTACAACCAATGTTTATAGTCTGGCTTATCCACACAATTTCTTAGACCTGACGTAAACTGCCAGTAATAAAAGTTTAACTACCACAATTTATTATTATTTATCAACAGACGAACCCCGGAAAACTTTGACTGCTGTTTGCTGTTCGATCAAAAGCAACAAAAGTTAAAGCTTAGCTTTTTACGTGGTTTGGGCATAAAAATACCACAGTCCCTGAACCAGATATAATTATATTGCAAAATTCAAGATGACTTTGTTTCATTTAAAAATTATTAACAATTTTTCTACCATTTTCATACCGCTAAAACTGTCTAAAACGTTTTTTATATACACTGTTGGGACGAATTGGTTTAAAAGGTGACTATTATTTAGTATTATCAAAAATATTGGTATTATTATACTCAAGGAATTTCCCAAATAAATTAGATGAAAACAAATCGTACTTCCATAGAGAATGATTGTCTATCGTTTTGGACAATTATTCTGGATGAAAAGAATTTTGGACTTAAGTGTAACCAAAAATTAAAAAATAAAAGAAAAATATGTGACTTTCTAGATTGCTCAAACTTATTTACCGCCCAAAATAAGGCGCGCTCTAATTAGGGCATATCCTTATTAGAGCCCTCATTCATTCATCACTCAGCCCTCATAAAAAAATCGATTTTTAAGGAAAAACTGATTCGTTTTATTTTTCACTAAAAAATCGAGACTTTTCAAATTTTAATAGATAGAAATTGTAAATTTTTTGAATATGAGAAATAAAAGAATAATAATTTATAAAATAATTTTAAAAATAGTGTTTATTAAGTGACTTTTTTATAAAGGCTTTTTTACTATTGATCTAATAAGGGCGCGTCCTTGTTAGGGCGTGCTCTTATTGGGTTGAGTCCTAATTAGAGCCATTGCACGCTCTAAGTGGGACCAACTTATCAGATGCAAGGCCCTAAAAAATGGCAATTAAGCATACCCTTAAATAAGTGCAGTGTTGTTCATATGGGTTATAACAATCCTATGTTACCTCTTTTTATTGAAAGTACTCAATTATCAACTGAAAATGAAGCGCGGGACCTTGGGGTATACGTTTCAAACAGTCTAAAACCATCTTTTCACTGCAATGTTATCGCAAAATCTGCGTTTAAAATATCAAACATAATTTTTCGTTGTTTTAAAACCAAAAACGTTAACGCTCTACTTACCGCCTACAAGGCTTACGTCAGGCCAATATTGGAGTACTGTACTCCAGTTTGGTCTCCATATTTGCTAAAAGATATAGATACTTTGGAGAGAATTCAGCGAGCCTTTACTAAAAGATTATTTTCTAAGTGTTGTCTTAACTGTAAGTATAATTATATTGAACGTCTACGCTTTTTAAATATTAAATCTCTCGAAGAACGTAGGATTTATTTTGATCTTAAACTTTGTTTTTCTATTGTAAACAACCTTAATGAGTTAAATTTTTCACAGTTCTTTAAATGGGGAGATTACATAGGTCGAAATGATCATACTCAAAAAATTAAAATAGACAAAGCAACAAAAGAATTTTTTTTCACTCATTTCCTTTAAGAGTAGCTAAATATTGGAATGCTTTACCGCAAAAAATTGTCACTGCTCAGTCACTTAAAAGTTTTACGAAACAAAAAGTTTTAGCTTCGATAATTTTATTAGATTTAATAGGTACATGTAAAGTAGCCGTTTTGGCTCTATGTATCCTTCCCTTTATTTTTTTTTGCTTATATCCGGTGTACTTAATGTGTGTTTTTGAATTTTTAAAAATTTTTGCTTGTAGGACATATTTGTATCCTATGTATGTATTTTTATATTTCTTATTGCATATAAAATGTATACATGAACTCTTGTCCTTTTTTTATTATTCTTAAACTATTACTGATATATGTTTTGGAAAAAAAATTATCACATTCGAGTGCCTTAATTAGGGCGCGCTCTAACTATAGTGTGTCCTAGTTAGGGCAGTAAATGTTTTTGGGCAGTATAATCAAGTCACATATTTCTTTATTTTTATGTTTTATATTTTTGTAGTAACAATAATAACACTATGAATGTTTTAATATTTAATAAAAGCACATTACTTCTGCTAGTACCTTATCAAAATTTTTTTGCGTTTTACCTGTTTTACATCTGTTTTTTGCTAAATTTAGATAATTCTTATACTTGCTTTCGAGGTAGTGTTGTCTTTTTCTTGTACTTTTGTTTGAGACAGATTTTTATTTGCGTCTTCCTCAACACAGCCTCTTGACCGTTTTTCCTGCAAAGAAAAAGAAAAAAAAAAAAAAAAAAAAAAAAAAAAAAAAAAAAAAAAAAACAAAAAAAAAAAAAAAACGCACACGCCCAAGCCGCCAACAAAAAAAGCCAACCCCCAACCCCCCACACAAACAAAACCAAGAAAAAAAACAAACAAGAAAAAAAAAAACAAACCAAAAAAAAAGACCAAACCAAAAGAAAGAATCTCAACAGCTTCCACCCTGCCTTCTTCCTTTCTCAAAATTCATTGTTCTGGTATTCAATCCAGCTTTAGCAGCCGTTTCTTACCCAGATATTATCAAGTGAAGTTTTTTAATCTTTAAACAATAACATTTCTTTAAAAAATGTTTTTAAAAAAGTTTAAAGCAAATGCCAATTTAAATGAAACAACTTGTGTTTTAAATATTAATTGTCAGTTTTCTTCAAATATTTAAATCCTATGCCTCCGTGCTAAGTTTCTTGCTGTAATGTTAAAAAAATTAGCTGAGCAATCAAGACATATGTCACAAAAATGTTTATCTTGGGATAAAAGCGAATCTTCAACTTAGATTCGCATATGATATTTCGCTGCATATATTGTATAAGAGGTTTTTTAGTGTTCAGTATGATAAACTAAAATTTGTATTTGTATTCTGGGAGACATAAGTTAATAGACATTACTTAAGAATATTAAATAAAATCTATTTTGATTATCGTATTTATAACAAAAAAAATTTTGAATATTATTTAAAAAGTTTTCTAAAACAAATTAGTGGGCGAAAAAAGTCGTATATTTTGTGATGTTCTACGTAGATAATAAATTTAGAGTTTCGAACCTTAAAGGTAAGGTGCGCAGTCAAACTTTTTATCTTAGATTTTTATAATTTGTTGTAAAAACCTTACTCCTGCCCCAATAGCCCACAAAATTTTTTTATTAAAATATCTCCAGTGGTTCAGCATATATGACCCCCAAAAATGGCTTTTTTCGACAATTTTGTACTAAAAAACTAATCGACGGCAGTGATTTGATGAAGTTTGTCCAACATTTTTGCATACACTTCGTATTTTAAACAAAAAAATCGCGGGTTTTTTGTACGGACCACGCAATATCTCAAAAAATAATGCACCATTCTTAACAATCAAGGTTTGAAGTTAAAGTAGAAAGTGTATACTCAAATATATACTTAAAGAAGCGGCTATAGCCGCTTCTTTGAGTATATATTTTATAGCTTAAATCTTTATACCCATTGAGCTTAAATCTTTCAAATACAGAATTGTCGAAAAATGGTCATTTTTGGGGGATTATATCTTCAAAACCTCTAAAGATATTTTGATGAAAAAAATTTTGTGGACTTTTGGGAGCAGGGATAATTTTTTCACAAAAAAGTATTAAAATTGAAGACAAAAACTTTGACTCCGCAGCACATCTTTAAGAGCCCATTTTGCAGCTTTGTACTAGTGATGTTTTCCGGAGCTCCGAGCTACGGAGCTCCGGAAAGGAGCACCGCTTTTAGGAGCTCCGGAGCAACCTCCGGAGCAACCCCCGGAGCTCCACCTTAATTTTATAGTAAGTTCGTAAATAATATAGCATTAATTATTTTGTCAAAATTTTTTTGTAAAGTAAATTTTTTCCAAAACTTATTTAAACAATATAAATAGTTCTACATATACAGCTAGAGTCGTTTAAATTATATAATCGCTCATTTAAGGGGCGGAGCTCCGGAGCATGATACTGGAGGGTAGGAACATCACTACTTTGTACGTTGTTGTCAATTAAAGAGTTTGTCCTTGTCGTTTTTTGTAAATTTAGTTTTTTCATAACTTACTAAAGAAAAAAATTGTCATAAAATCCGTATAGAATAATTTTAAACATATTTTAAAGTTAAATAATATTAAAATTAATCCTTTAAAAGACAGAGGTACTTCATAATAGAAGGTAGGAAGATCACTAAGTGATGTACTAACTTTGATATTTTAAAATCTGTGCAATGTTTTCGGGGTCAAACTGGAAGGGAATCTCTGAAATGGGAACATTGAGTAGTATTGTAAAAAATATTAATTTTGGTTTATTTTAAGTAAAAGTAATTTGAAAAATTTTGATTTAAGTAAAATAAAAGCAAAAGTAATTTGTAATGTTTAAATTTAAGTAAAGTAAAAGTAAAAGTAATGGTCAAAATTTTATTTAAGTAAAGTAAAAGTAAAAATAAGACCTATTTTTTTTAAGTAAAAGTAAGAATAAAAGTATAATAAAAGTAATTTTAAAACGGAGCAAAACAACGGTTTTTGAAGCTCCAGAGCTCTGTTGTAAAGTTTTTTGCTATTTTTATGTATAAATTATCATGTTAATAAGTTTTTTTAGTCAAAATAAATGGTTCTGGCGTGTTAGCGGCTTTAAAAATTGTCTTCTGCCATTCACTTTACAACAAGGGAATCTACCTATTGAAATTGCTTAAATTTTACTTAAATTAATTTAAGTATTTGCAGTGGAAAATCCGAGTAAAAGTAAAAGTAAAAGTATTTGAAATTTAAAAAGTCGAGTAAGAGTAAAAGTAAAAGGAAATGAAATTTCAAAAGTCGAGTAAAAGTAATCCAAAATCCGTTACTTTTATTACTTTAAGTAAAAGTAAAGGTAACTTTTTACAACACTAGCATGTAGGGTGTTGACCTCCTATCCTTAATAGAAAAAAGAGAAAACAAGCTTTAATGAACCTAAAAAAAGAACGAAATTTACCCCTTGTCCGGAGAACTAAATTGGGTGAAAACAATGCAGAAATAGATTTATACTAAAGTGATACATTTTTTTAATTTTTATTTTTTGTTATGTATTTTTGTCACAAGCAAACATTTATGTGATCTTAGTTTTTTTCGGAAATTTATTTTATACCACTTCCAAAAAAAAAAACAAAAAACAAAAACAAAAAACCTTTTTTCGGTCTTTAAGATTGAGTAGTATAATAATTTTAATCTTTGATTTGGGTCTAAAAAAATTTGACCCAGCTTAAGTAATTTTTATATTGTTTTTTGAATATTTGTAGCATATTAACCACGCTTCAAATGTAAATTTCGAAACGTACGCTTTCATTATTCAAGTTATGGATTTCACTTATGTACTTCTTTATGGGTAAAAATAGAGTAATCAGTTAAAAAAACGAATGAAACTTTATAAAATTTGCGACAAGGTCTTAATTGCCTATACTGTTTTATTGGACGATAATCTAAATGTTTGATATTTTCCGAATTTTGGCTACGTGTGTTATATTCTTTTTGCACCGATTCTTTTCTGTCAATATTTTCATTAAAATGACGATAGGACTTTAAAGTTGTATTCTACATGGCTGTGACCAAATGAAACTGTAGAATGTTTCTAGTATTGGTTTTGGGTTTAAAATTCGAAAAATTTTAGATATCATATTAACTAGTATGATTTTGTTTTGCTGAAATAAACTTTAAGTTTTCAATGATTTTGTAATGCTTGTTAAGAAAAGTTTTTGCATTAAAACACTCAGACCGCAAGTTTCGTTATTGATTTGAAGTGGTTTATGTTTTATTCATTAGCAGGTGTCTAGGGATTGAAATGCTATTGAAATCCGTGTTGATAAGTGAAATTTTTCAATATATATTTTTAGCTATAAACTCAAAATGTCCATCCACATCTTTGGAGTAGTGATGTTCTCAACCTTCAATATGATGCTCCGGGTGCTCCGGAGCTCCGCCCATTAAATTAGTGATTTTAATACTGGTTTTCTGTAATAAATTACTATTTTAAGCACCCCCATTCCAAGCTGTCAGATCGATAGTTTTAGATTTTGTTTAAAATAATATATGTGATATTTCAGATCATGTGGACCATGATGAGGCTATTTTTAGTTCAAATTGACCAACCCGTGTGTCTGTGGTACCCCCTTGAAGTTGGTGTCTTTAACTTTTTTTGAGAATTTTTTTTTTAAAAAAAGGTTTTTTTTGATTGACAATAAAATCCTACAGTTTATTGTTTTTCGGTTAAATTTTACTTTTATATGTGTAAAATTGTTTAGATTTTTCAAAAATAAACTTTATTTTGATAAATTTTAAATTTTTACTCATGAAATTTTACATTTTCAAAAATTTTGAGATATTTTTGATTTTGAAAATCAACCAGTTCACGCTCTCAGAATATTCAGTCCACGCTGCTCCTTTGTTATTATTTAACCCCCACGCAGTGAAGAATAAAAAAAGTACCACTTTTTTAGCATTAAACATTAGAATGGCTAAAATTTTGAGCGCTAAAATAAACCATTGCGATAATTTAGTGACACATTTCAGAACACATATGCTATTAGTTATGATAATTTAGTGACACATTTAGTAAACTTGCTATATGTAGGTAAAAAAAGTTAATCTTTTTCAAAATCAGGTGTATTTTAAAGAATTTCAATTTTTAAACGCAAAACTTTACAATTTTGCAAAAAAACGTAAATTTTTGAATTTCTTATTTTCTCTAAATTCAGCCAGTTTACCAATCTGCAAACATGCAACCGAATTGATTTTTTCACATTATTAAGCCCTCATACTGACCTTTTACCACTATAAAATAAGCGAAAAAAATATACCACTTTCAATCATTTAAATTTCTAAAATTTTAGGAGCTAATACAAAACATTACACAATTGTAATACTTCTGTTTTAAATTTATTACCACATATGCTATTAATCGTGCTCAAACTAAATCTTTATAAGTAAAAATATGTCTTTTGTAAAAAAAATAAACTTTATTGTTAAAAATGCTTAATTTTTATAACCAAAATTTTACAATTTTATAAAAAAAACCTAAATTTTTGAATTTTCTACTTTCTCCAAATTCTCCAAATTTACTAATTTGTAAACATGCAACCAAACTGATATTTTGACATGATTTAGCCCTTATACTGACCCTTTAACCATTATTAAATAAACGAAAAAAATTTACCGCTTTTTGAGAATTAATCATTTAAATTACTAACATTTTAGAAGCTAATACAAAACATTACACAATTCTGATATTTCTGTTATACATTTTTTACAACATATGCCATTAATTGTGCTTAAACTAACTATTTGTAGGTAAAAATAATCGATTTGTTTAAAAATTAACTTTATTGGTAAAAATTTTTAATTTTTAGAACCAAAATTTTACAATTTTACAAAAAAACCCTACATTTTTTATTTTTTTTATGATTTCAAATTCTCTCAGTTTACAATTTGTAAACATGCAACCAAACTAATATTTTGACAATATTGAGCTCCAATATTGAGCCCCTTTAACCGTAATAAAATAAAGAAAATATACTAAAATGTATTTTATATGGGATGTATGCATAATTACATTAGTGATAACTTATGGATAGTAAAATATAATTCTTAAAAAATTTTAATCAAAATAATATTACTATGAGAAACATTATAAATATTGACGCAGGCAATTTATTATTTTGATTTTATCAACCAGAAAATTGTCATTATTTCAATTAAATTTTAAATTTTCATTTTCTTCTTTTTTTTTTTTTTTTTCTATATTTTTCTCTATTTTTATATTCCTCCTTCTCCACCCTTCAATTTAATCTCTTTATTAAGTTTTTGAAATTAATCTGGACTTAATTTTTGAATAGATCTGCTAAAAAGAAGGATTTGGACCCCTTAGTATTCTTTTTGTTGTATCTTATTTTCTTCCAAAGATTTCTACCATCTTCTTCTTTTTCTACATAGAAATAATAACAACTAGATATTCCACACTATTAGAGTAACTAAAATCTTATAAATTTCTAATATATAAACACAGTTTCTTTGTGACAACGCAAACCCTAAAATACAATTTGCAACAATCCAACATCTTTATTTTGTAGCTACAAACACATACATGTATAACAAAAAAATACAACATAACAGCAATAAACAAAAATACTTTATAGTTACTAAGACAAACCTTTTCTAAACTCTAGTTGTGCATTATAAAACACTCTATTTCAAGTGTTACTAAACTCCAGTATCTACTTTTATACAACTATACAATTTATCACCAACTACTGACTATAACATATATTACTTTTGTGCTACATTTAATACTATTGATGAGCAACCATACGAATCTCAATTTAAAACAAAATAAAAAGCACACTTATGCTAAAATATCCTAACAGGCAGATTAACTTTTTCTATCCACTTACTTAAAACCACTTCTAGCTTATGGAATAAAATTTATATCTAACTTTACTTTCAAAGAATTTTTACAATATATTATACAATACTCTCTATTTAATTACTTAATACCTATAAACATACTAGCTCCTACCAGCAGAGACTATATATAAACGACTATCCACTTCAGAGCTGTAGAGATTACTTATCTCTTATATAACATTTCATTTTTTTATACTATATATATTTATTAATATTTCTTAGAAATACAGAGTACGTTCTGTATAAGTATATTTAAAAATTACAAAGTATATTACTTTACGACGTAGAGCCTAGCATCTTTATATTTTAACAAAAAAAACAAAAAAAAGAACAGAAAGAAAGACAAACAAAAAAACAACCCCAAAACAAACAAAACAACAACAAACCACAACACCACAAAGCCCAAAAAAACCAAAAAAACCAGCACGCCCAAAACAAACAAAACCCAAAAAAAAAAAAAAAATAAGACAAAAAAATACCAAAAAAAAACCACAAAACAAAAAACAAGAAAACCAAACCCACAAAACCAAACCCACCCCCCCAACCAAAAAAAAAAACCCACAACAAACCACAAAAAACCAAACAACCAAATAAGACAGTATCACCTGTCTCCAAGACAGTCTTACCTGCCTCCACACTGCCTACGAGGCAGTTTTACCTTCCTCCTGCGCCTACCTGCCTCCAGAAATCCGGAAGTAAGTTCTACAGCTGTACTTACCTAGATACACAAATATCAGTAAATTTTAGTCGTTGAAAATTAAAATTTCTGTTTAAAATTAATTAATTTAATATTATTGTTTAATTACGGCATTAATCTTTTATATCAAACCGTTTTTTTCTAAAAATGAGTTTTTGGTTGTTAAATAATCGATACTAAAAAGTAACTTTAACATTTCAAGCTATCAAAGTCAGCCTAAACATTTACATTTTTTACACAGACATTAGTTCTTGTATCTTAAAACTTTTAACCTGCATGTTACTATTTTAAAGTTGACCTAAATCATGAAGTTTAACACCACAAATATAACAGTTTTAATTTTTAAATAAACGAAGCAAAAAAAGATGAATATTATTGAATATGCGTTTGTAAAAGAGAAATCAGTGAGAAATAGTAATTTCTTAAAAGCTATTTTATTATTGAAAGTTTCAAAGCGACAATAGTTTTAAAAAATTTTTTTAACAAAACTTTTATTTATATAGTCTATTCATAACAAATCCTGTTTTTTTCCTTAATTTATCTATTTATATGTTATGTTGACTTTGTTTTCTATTCAAAGCGAACCGTTTACTCGCTGCTCTTTGAGAAACCCATAATTAACGGTAGTTTTTTTGTTATTTTTTCTGATCTAGAATTACAAGTTAAATAAGATTAAATTAAACGTAAGTTTTTTTTTGCAAGAAAAAATGCTCATGATAAAATGCCTGGTTCATACTTCCTCCAAAATTTCCCATGCAAAAAAAACTAAATTTTAATTTCATGTTATAACTTAAAGGCTTTTGTTCAAATTTTTCAGTATTTTCGATTTTTTTTTAATCAAAAGCTGAAGTATTTTTTTGAATTGACAAAAGCCCACCCTTTAACTTTTTGAAAGTTTTACGTTTAAAAAACGCTGCGAATCCGCAGAAGGGATTCCGCGTCAATGGGGCAGTATGTTAAACTCCGCGTCTGGTTCGCCGACGTCACCAAGTTTAATACCAAGCAGCGGTGGTGCGGAATATCTCTGCGGATATGCAGCGGATATAAATTCCACAGGGTTAAAAATCAACACACCTAAAGAACGGTTTTTAGCGCGCAGATAAAATATAGTTTGTAACTAAAACACTCGTTTTAAAAAACACACAATTTTGCCTTATTAGGATAAATTTATTTTAAAAAAAAATACGAAACATAAATAAATTTTTATGTTTCTTAGGCATTTTCTTTAATGAGTCAATCAAAGTTTAATCTAGATAAACAAAAGCATAGTGTTTTGTCTTTTCGTTATTGCCATGTTTTTGTAACCAAATAACTTGCTCTTGTTCATTTTGTTTTATTATTCGCTAAGTTTATAAAGCATATTTACGAGATATATTTTTCAAGTTACAAAATGTAATAACAATATATTGCATGTTTTGATATATTGTGTAATTAAAATTCATTTACACTGAAAAATAAGATGGCGATACATAGTAATATCGACAGATCAACAGTTTACCCAAACGACAGCTGTTACTACAAATGAAATTAATTTAAAAAAAAACAAAACGGTTTTTACAGAATTATGTTATACTATTTGTTTTTATTTCTTAAAACATGTAATTTTTTTATAATATTTTATTTTGATATTCGTTCTCAATTTATAGTATTTATGTATACGTTTATATTTATTATTTTAAAATTTATGTGAGACAATAGTCAAAATTGGTAATTAAAAATTTATCCTTGTGAAATCCCGCAACAAAAATATTATAAACTGTATTTAAAAAAGACAAGCAAGAAAGTTTTTTAACTAGTAGTTTCTTAAAAAAATAAGTTATCACAGCGCGGCTAATTTTTGTTTTACTTCTTCAAGGTGTATTTTAGTTGCTTGAAATCATACAAAAACAAGCTAGCTGATAAAGAATCTTCGATAAATCTTAATGGTTGTAGAAAGCATAAAATCATTTCTTTAATCATTTTATTTCCGTCTTCTTGGAAGTTAAAGCAAGCAACATTTTCTCTTTGTTAAGTCACTCACTGCGTAAAAACTGAGAACCATCTGAATACTTCGCATATCTGTATGTATATACATCATATGTAGGTAGATCTTCATTAAGCAGTACTTTTTTGATTGGTAAACTATATTTTTTTAGTTTGGTTGTTAAATAAACAGAACGAAAGTTTTATTAAGCCTACCGGCTATCAATAAAAATGTTAGCCACATAGTACGATAGTTGGTACCCGCCGCCCTAAATAAAGAACTTATGTGAACTTGTTTTTATTAATATAATATTTAACTGAGCGTGGTTTTGAAGAATGCCTATATATTAATGTAAATACAGTGTACTATTTTGATTCAAATAAATTAGTGCTTTTTCATATAAATTATTTTTGTTTATAATAAGCAGCCGTTGAGCTTTCCATATTGCTTTTTTTTAAATTTAACCCCTTTACGACACTCTCTGAGCTGTAAGCTTTCCAATAATATCTCATTTAGGCCAATTTTTTTTGTAGTTAAAGAGGAAGGTCCATCCCAACTTTTAAAAAAATTCGTTGTTCAACATAATAATGTTCATGTTGATCTTTTCAAAAAAAAAAAATGATACGCTTGGTTTTCATTTACTAATATCTATTGGTAATAAATAGCAATGAAAATAGCAACAATTAGCAATAGAAATAAATTTGACTTTTAAAATTTATGGGGGCCCTCTGTTGAAATTGTGTTGTCCAGATTAAAAATTTCCATGCTTTTTTAAACATTTAACCCTTTTATGACATTTCCCAAAATGCAAGCTTTGCAATGATACCTCATTTAACCTAATTTTTTCTGCGGTTGGGGAGAAGGGTCCATCCCCCTTCTGGTGAAAATGCGTTGTCCAGTAAAAAGGTGTTCATATTCAACTTTCCAAAAAAACATAATATTCTGGCTTTTAAATGACTAATTTTTTAACCAATAAGTTTAAGCCAATATAACGACAAAAAATTTTTCAACTTCTAAAATCCATAGGGCTCCCGTTTTTGTGCAAATGCGTTGTCCAGCCTTAAGATATCGATGGAATTTTTTTAAATTTCAACACCTTTATGACATTCCCCGACCTGTAAGCTTTGCAATGTTATCTCATTTAGCCCAATCCTTTTTCTGGTTGGGGAGGAAGGTCGTTCTTTTTTTTAGTGAAAAAAACGTTGTCTAGTATTAAGATGTCTATGTTAATCTTACCAAAAAAAATCACATTCTGGTTTTACATTGGCTACTTACTCTTATTAATTAGTTCGAGTGATTTTTCCAAAGTTCATAGGTTTCCCCATTTTGTGAAAATGTGTTGTCCAGGCTAAATATGTCCATGCAAAATTTTTCTAAATTTGAACCTCTTTATGACATTTCCCGGACTGTAAGCTTTACAATGATATCTCATTTAGCCCAATCCGTTTTGTGGTTGGGGAACAATATCTAGTGAAGAAAAAAAAACGTTGTCCATTATAAAGATGTCCATGTTCATTTTTTCCAAAAACATGATATTCTGGCTTTACATTGACTAACTACTCTTAGCAATAAGTTTAATAAGTTTAAGCCAATTCCTAGACCAATTCCTTTTTAAGTTTCAAAATTTATAGGGTCCCCATTTGGTGAAAACGCGTTGTCCAGTATAAAGATGTCCATGTAAGGTTTCGCTTGAACCTTCTCTGCAAATGGCATAAAAATTTAGACAAAATGAGATATTACGGAGACCTTATAGTTCAGGGAGCATCATAAAGGTGCTCTCAAATTAGTAAAAAATTAATATGTAGCGTGGGGCAACAACATATTTTTCACCAAAAGAGGGAAAGAATCCTACTCCCCAACTAAAATTAGAGTGGGTAAAAGTGATGTATCATTGTAAAGCGGGAAGTTATATAAAACGGCATATAATTGAATTTCGAAAAAAAAGAAATGAATATAAAAATGCGGAAAGTTATTGTCAGCCGTATGGCTGGCAAGGGCTACTTTTAAATTATAAATTTGTACACTTAATTTAATAAATTATTTCTTTTCAATTTTTTGTGTTAGAAACTTGACTTTTTGTTTATTGGAATTCATCGAACAAAAAATTAGTAAATAACGTACAAATTAATAAAAATCATAATTGTAAGAAACAGAATGTTTTTCGTATTATACTTAGTTTCATTTTAAAGTCGAAGAAGCAAAACTCTTAATGTATGAGCCCTAAAAAATCAAAAAATAATCGCTTTTTTAATCAGTTTATTTCGGTCGCGCGCTCCGTCCCCGCGCCCTGCTTATACACATTTCATAATAAAAATAAAAATCAAATAATGGAGACGATGAGTAATCTAGGTTGTAGACTTTTATTTAACCATTGCGGTCCTCTAAAATAATTAGGTCTTATAATTTAATTATTCTCACCCATGAAACCCCATTTTTAAAAGATTTTTTGAATTTTTTTGTTATTTAATGAAAGTTGTGTATAATTGCTTCCATTTGCCTAGTCCCTACCGGTTCCATGTATTTTTGTTATCTGTAAAATAAATCTACGCTATATAATGTTTGGTTTGCTTTTAATAAAAAAACCTGATAATTCGTGGATTTGCACCTTTTAAAACCCTTTTACGATTAAAACCGAAAAAAGAATTACAGATTAAAAAAAAATTTTTTTGAATAGCGACACGAGAAAGCGCAAAAAGAAATTGTGTGAAAATTTTATTATTATTGTTAGGTATTATTTCATAAATACTATTGTTATTAATAACATAATTAATATTAATTTTTTTATTAAATATTAAACTTGTATAGCAAACCTACCATAAGAAAGCGTTAGGTTTATTAAACTTCTGGGTTGTAAACTGTCTGTATTAAAAAAGTGATTTGTTTGTGTAAGTTTTGAAATATAAAAAAAACGCTAAATAATTAATTTAACTGTTGGCAAAATTCTTATGTTATAAAAACTTTGTAATAAAATAATTCAGCTTAAATTTTCCAAACTACTAAACTACTTACCTTAGCAAGAGTATGCTGTTTGAAGAATAATTATATGAATTAAAAATACAGAATAGTACCTAATTTTTTGTTAAAAGTTACTTTACTTTTTTGTTTTTTTATGTTCTAATAATAAAAAAAATCGACTGATTTCGTGAATGTAGGCAAAGCAAATATTTATCTTATGACGAATTTTATCAATTATTTTTTACGCTAAAGCTATTTAAAATATGAAATTAGTTTTGTTTTTAAAACAAATTGACACGTGTTTCCCCTAGTATACGAACTTTGATCTTTTTCTTAATGTGTAGTAAAAATTTAATTTTAAAAAAAGACGTCTTACCTGGGAGAAAAACATTAAATGGTATCGGATGACAGTGTCAAAGTTTTTCACACCTGCTATACAAAAACTTATCAGTATTTAAGGTTTTAATTCAAGTTTTCATCAATCTAAGTTAAATTTGAAAATTTGAAAAATCGGCCTTTTTTTTTTGCACGACCGCTCTTCAAAACCATGCAAGCTTTTATCGCGTTTGGTAATTTGGCTTGTTTGATTTTTTCTTTAGAAGTTAGAGGTTAGCATAAAATTTTTTGGCTGTTAAATAAATGTAAGGTATTCTTTTTAACCTTTGTTTATTAAGGTTAAATGGATTTATCGTAATTTAATAATTATTGACTACTTTTGAGTACCAATGATATTTTTTCTACCGAATATTTTAGTAAAATAAAACGATCCACACAAATTACATAGTATATTTTGGTTTTTCATTTTCAATTGCTTTGGGAGTTTTGCAGCGTAACTCATTTTGCAATGAACCAACCAATGTGGTAAGAGCCGCGCAATATTGGAAACCGATTTGTATGTGTGAATTTTTTTCAGAATGATCTCGCTACTCCGACCTTGAAAGTCTACCTCCAAAGTAAAATTATTTCGGATTACTTCCAATTCCATTTTGAAATTTTCACCAACTTCTACTTTTACTCCTATTTGACTTTTCAAAATTTCAAATATTTTCACTTTTATTCTTACTCGGATGCAAAATACTAAAATTAATTTAAGTAAAAATTCGTAATTTCAATGGGTAAGTTATGGGCTTGTGTAAGCTAATGGTAGAAAACAATTTTCAAAGTGAACACGCTAAAACTGATTTATTTTCAAAAAACTTATTAAAATGAATTTATACATAAAATTAGCAAAAAAAAGTTTAGAACGGAGCTTCTGGAGCTCAAAAACAGGGGCGTCTTGCTCCGAATTTTAAATTTACTTTTATTATACTTTTACTCTTACTTTTACTTAAAAATAGGTCTTACTTTTATTTTTTACTTCACTAAATAAAATTTTGACCATTACTTTTACTTTACTTAACCTAAAAAATCTACAAAATTACTTTTAATCTCTACTCCTACTTAAATCTAAATTTTTCAAAATCGTTTTTCCGTTTAAAGGCGTTCAAAATCAATAAGTTTCACAACAATTAAAACTTGACACAAATGAGCCAGATGCGGTTTGAAAACCGTTTTCGTAACTGCGACTCTTTTTATACCTTAACACAGAGAGATGAAAACAAACGGGCTCAAAGTCACGTTTATTTTATACGGGTCGCGAATTTTCGCGTAGTAAAACGACGACGAGTTACCTTCGTCGTAACCTGTGATGGTTTTTCCAATCTTTTAACACCGGAATACCGTAAACGTAAATCGGGGGGGACATGTTTATCATATTGATTTTGGATTTTTAAGTGTGGAATCCGAAGATGCAAAGTGCGAATTTTTTTAAGCGCTTCTTATTAAGCAAATATTCATCTTATGATGGACAAAACGAGTCAGAATCTTTTGAAAAATATCTCAAAACTGTGATCTCGTTTTCCTATGTATTCGACACGGATATTATAAACTTAATGAGTCAGAGTTACTTCGATTTCACATTTTATTTGTGACCCCCACTCTCCAAAAGGTATTATATGTAATAATAGGTATATAGACAGGATAAACCGAGAATGACGTTCTTGTGGTATTTTTTGAACGCAACACTCTTCTTGCGAAATGCTAATTGCGTTGTTATTGCAATGTGAAGAAAGTACAATTAATTTTTCATGGGAAAAAGGTTGTAAACAAATAAAAGAATATATTTAAAGGCTGGTTGATTATGTAAAAACGTCCTTTAGACAAAGTCCAAAGGACAAATACAGCGTATAAACGTAAAAACGGCCTTTGCAACTTTGTCCAAAGGAGGTTTTTACATAAGGACGCAATTTTTACCCGTTTATGTTAAATTTTCCTCTGCTAAGTAAAAATACTTTAATTTGTAAATTTGTATGATAAAGTTTTTTATAATGTGTAGGAATGTTGAAATGTGTTTATAATGTTTATGGCAAAATGTTTTTTTAATGTTTTACTAATGATTATGATGTCTTTAAAATGATTTTAAAATTATGTTTAATTTAAACGATCTAAAAATCACGGATTATTGTGCTATAAAGTTTGGCAAAACGTGGTATTTCAGTGGATTAGCGGAGCCAGGTTTCCTGTGATAAACCTGTTTTGCATCCCCGGCCCATATTGGGCGGAGCCCTTTTCGTATTTCCGCCCATTTAAGGCGGAACCTTCCTTCTTTCTCTAGCTCAGTCTTTTAGACTAAGCTTAGTCGTATCTTTGAAACGTATTCTACAGATTGTGTGACAGGTAAAAACGAGGACAGGTAAAAGCCGTCCACACGCAAAGTATAGAAAATCGTTCGTTCAAGAATAACGTCGCTCAAAAAAATAAAGTTAGTATTCATAAACTACGTTAAATCATTGATAGTTACAACTCTCAGTGTTTAAAGGTTTTTATCTTAAGTTATTGTTTTAATCTAATTGTTTGTTGTTGTGAACGGAGTTTGCCAAATGCGTCTGTTGTCTTCTTCCTTCTTTAATATGTTTCGCCTTATATGGGCGGGAGTGTAAAAGAGAGAATGTTCCGCCTTAAATGGGCGGAAATACAAATGTTTCTGCCCAATATGGGCCGGGGGGGGGGATACAAAACAGGTTTATCACAGGAAACCTGGCTCCGCTAATCCACTGAAATACCACGTTTTGCCAAACTTTATGACACAAATAATCCGTGATTTTTAAATCGTTTAAATTAAACATAAAAATTTGAAAAATCATTTTAAAGACATCATAATCATTAGTAAAACATTTAAAAAAACATTTAGTAAACATTATAAACACATTTTCAAACATTTCCTACAATATTATAGAGTCTCAATCATACAAATTTAATAAGAATTAAAAGTGTGTTTTTTTTTACTTCACAGAGGAAAATTTAACATAAACGGGTAAAAAGGCTGGTTCATACTTATGTAAAAACCTCCTTTGGACAAAGTCCAAAGGCCGTTTTTACGTTTATACGCTGTATTTGTCCTTTGGACTTTGTCTAAAGGACGTTTTTACATAAGTATGAACCAGCCTTTAAACTTTAAATATATTCTTTATTTGTTTACAACCTTTTTTCCCATGAAAAATTAATTGTCTTTCTTCACATTGCAATAACAACGCAATTAGCATTTCGCAAGAAGAGTGTTTACGTTATATAAAAATACCACAAGACGTCATTCTCGGTTTTATCCTGTCTCATATCCTATTCTACATATCGTCCTTTCGTACAAAATAAAGAGTCACAATCAATGTAAAATCAAAGTAACTCTGACTCATTAAGTTTATAATATCCGTGTGTTAAATAATAAAACGAGTCACAGTTACGAGTATTTTTCAAAGATTCTGACTCATTTTGTCATAATAAGATGGATATTTTTTGCTTTAATAAAGCACTTAAAAACATACCGCACTTTGCAGTCGTTCGGATTCCACACTTAAAAATCCAAAATCAATATAAAATCAACGTGCCTCCCCGACTTATGTATTACGTTTACGGTATTCGGGTGTTAAAAGATAAAACCAGTCACAGGTTACGAGTATTTTACGAAGATTGTAACTCGTCGTCGTTACTCTGACACAAAGAGTCACAACCAGTATAAAATAAACGTGACTTTGACCCATTTTGTTTAGATTATTTCTGTGTTAAGGTATAAAAAGAGTCACAGTTACGAGCATTTTACGACGCATCTGGCTCATTGTGTCAGAGTTAGTGTTGTAAAAACTATTGATTTTGGATTATTTTAAGTAAAAGTAATTTGAAAAATTTTAATTTAAGTAAAGTAAGAGTAAAAGTAATTTGTGATTTTTTAATTTAAGTAAAGTAAAAGTAATGGTCAAAATTTTATTTAAGTAAAGTAAAAATAAAAGTAAGACCTATTTTTTAAGTAAAAGTAAGAGTAAAAGTATAATAAAAGTAAATTTAAACCGGAGCAAAACACCTGTTTTTTGAGCTCCAGAGCTCCGTTCTAAAGTTTTTTTTTGCTAATTTTATGTATAAATTATCATTTTAATAAGTTTTTTGGTGAAAATAAATAGTTTTAGCGTGTTAGTTAAAAAATTGTTTTCTACCATTCACTTTACAACAAGCCCATAGGGAATCTACCCATTGAAATTACTTAAATTTTACTTAAATTAATTTAAGTATTTGCAGTGGAAAATCCGAGTAAGAATAAAAGTAAAAATATTTGAAATTTTAAAAGTCGAATAGGAGTAAAAGTAAAAGTAATTGAAATTTCAAAAATGGAGTAAAAGTAATCCAAAATCCGTTACTTTTAAAGTAACTTTTTACAACACTAGTCAGAGTCACGACGTAATTCTGAAAAACTCACCACGGTGCAATCGTTTCCGATGGTATCCTGCGCGGTCTTTACCACATTGATACATTCATTGCAAATAAGACTTGCGCTGCAACTTCCCACCAACAGAGCAACTGAAATGAAACCAAATATACTATGTAATATATAAATAGTTTTATTACTACTAAAAAATATTCGGTCAAAAAATATCTACCATTCGTACTTAGAAGTAGTCAATTAATTACTTTGAATTACCGATTAAAGATGGTTTTTGACCTTAATAAACAAAGGTTTAAAGAATACCTTACGGTTTATTTTAACAGCCAAAAAATTTTATGCTAACCTCAAGTTCTCCTAACTTTCTAAAAGAAAAAAATCAAACAAGCCAACTTACCAAAAGCAATAAAAGCTTTCATGGTTTTGAAGACAGTCGTGCAAAAGCAAAAGACCGATTTTCAAATTTTCAAATTTAACTTAGATGATGAAAACTTGAATTAAAGCCTTAAATACTGATAATTTTTGTATAGCAGGTGTGAAACTTTGACACTGTAATCCGATCCATTTGTTATTTTTCTCACACTTAAGACATCTTTTTTTAAATTAAAATTTTACCACACGTAAGAAAAAGATCAAAGTTCGTATATTAACAAAAACACGTGTCGATTTGTTTTAAAAACAAAACTAAATTCATATTTTAAATAGCTTTAGCGTAAAATATAATTGAGATCAAGCGTCATAAGATAAATATTTGCTTTGCTTACATTCACGAAATCGGTCGATAAATTTTGTCTTAGAACATAAAAAAACAAAAAATAAGCTAACTTTTAACAAAAAATTAGGTATATGTATTTAATTTATATAATTAGGTATCAAACAGCATATTCTTGCTAGTAAGTAGTTTAGTAGTTGGAAAAATTTAAGCTGAATTATTATATTACAAAGTTTTTATAATAAGACTCAACAGTTAAATCAAGTCTTTAGCGTTTTTTTTATATTTAAAACTTACACAAACAAATCACTTTAATAAAGACAGTTTACAACCCAATTTTTTAATAAACCTAAAGCTTGCTTATGGTAGGTTTGCTATACAAGTTTAATATTTAATAAAAAATTTATATTAATTATGTTATTAATAACAATAGTATTTATGAAATAATACTAACAATAATAATAAAATTTTCACACAAGAACTTTTTGCACTTTCTTAACACTATGCAAAAAAAAATTTTTTTTAATCTGTAATTCTTTTTGGGTTTAATTGTAAAAGATTTTAAAGGTGCAATCCACGAATTATCAGGTTTTTTTATTAAAAGCAAACCAAACGTTGCTGGTGTAGATTTGTTAAGATAATAAAAATACATGAAACATGTGGTAACCATTCAAATGGAAGCAATTTACACAACTTTCATTAAATAACAAAATTCAAAAAAACTTTTAAAATCGGTTTCATCGGTGAGAATGACTAAATTATAACCTAATTATTTAGAGGACCGCAATGTTAAATAAAGTACAACCTAGATTACTGATCGTCTCATTATTTGATTTTCAAAATTATTTTGAAATGTGTATGAGCAGTACACACCGACAGAAACACAACCAAACAAACTGATTAAAAAAACGATATTGTTGATTTTTTTGGGCTCATACGGTAAGATTTTTCTTTCTTCGACTTAAAAATGAAACTAAGTATAATACGAAAAACATTATCCTTCTTACAATTATGATTTTTATTAAGATGTATATTATTTACTAATTTTTTGCCCGATAAATTCCAATAAACAAAAAATCAACTTTCTAACGCAAAAAAATTGAAAAGAAATAATTTATTAAATTAAGTGTACAAATTTATAATTTACAAGTAACCCGTGCCAGCCATACGGCTGACAAATAATTTTTCCCGCATTTTTTATATTCATTTACTTTTTTTTTCAAAATTCAATCCTTGTATGCCGTTCCTGTGACTTTAAGCTTTACAATGATACATCACTTACCCACTCTAATTTTAGTTGGGGAGATGGGTCTTTCCCTCTTTTGGTGAAAATATGTTGTCCAGCATAAAGATGTCCGTGTTAATTTTTTACTAATTTCAACCACCTTATAATGCTTCCTGAACTATAAGGTTTCCCATAATATCTCATTTATCCTAATTTTTTCTGTGGTTGGGGAGGAAGGTTCTTCCATCTTTAGTAAAAATATGTTGTCCAATATAAAGATGTCCATGTTATTTTTTTAAATTTTAATCCATTTATGAATTTCTCCAGACTGTAAGCTTTGCAATGATACCTCATTTAGCCCAATCCGTTTTGTGGTTGAGGAGAATGGTCCTCCCTTTTGGTGAAAAGAATAAAGATGCGTTGTCCAGCATAAAGATGTCCTTGTTATTTATTTCTTTGAAAAATTCAACCCTTTTATGACATTCCTTGAAATTCAAGTTTTGCAATGATATCTTATTTAGCCCAATCCTTTTTGTGGTTAAGGAGAAAGGTCATTCCTCCTTTTAGTAAAAAAACGTTGTCCAACATAAAAATGTCCATGTTTATTTTTCCAAAACATAATATTCTGGTTTCAAAATGCGAATTACTTTTACCAATAAGTTTGAGCCAATTTGAAGATAAAAATTTTTTAACTTTCAAAGACCATAGGGTCCTGTTTTTGTGAAAATGTGTTGTCCAACCAAAATATGTCCATGCATTTTTTTTTAATTTCTACCCCTTTGTGACATTCCCCTGTCTGTAAGCGTTGCAATGATATCTCATTTAGCCCAATCCTTTTGCTGGTTGGGGAGGAAGGTCGTTCCTTTTTTTAGTGAAAAAACGTTGTCCAGCATTAAGATGTGCATGTTAATCTTACCAAAAAACATGACATTTTGGTTTTACATTGAATAATTACTCTTATCAATAAGTTTGAGCCAATTCAAAGACAAAAAATTTCACTTTCCAAAATCCATAGGTTCCTCTTTTTGTGAAAATGTTTTGTCAAGGCTAAAGATGTCCATGCAATTTTTTGCTAAATTTTAACCTCTTTATGGCATTCTCCGGACCGTAAGCTTTGCAATGATATCTCATTTAGCCCAATTCCTTTTGTGGTTGGTGAGCAAGGTAATTCCCTTCTTTAATGAAAAAAACGTTGTCCAGTATAAAGATTTCCATGTTCATTTTTCCAAAAATCATGATATTCTGGCTTTACATTGCCTAATTAATCTTTCCAATAAGTTTGAGCCAATTCTGAGTCAAAAAATTTTTTAAGTTCCAAAATCTATTGGGTCCCCCTTTGGTTAAAACGCGTTGTCCAAGATAAAGATGTCCATGTAAGTTTTTTCAAAATAGCAACCCCCTTACGAAATTCCCTGGGGTATAAGCTTTCCAACGATATCTCATTCACCTTAATCCGTTAGGTGGTTAGGGAAGAGTTAGGGAACACACAGACTTACAGACAGACAGACAGACAGACAGACAGACACACACACACACACACACACACACACACACACACACACACACACACACACACACACACACACACACACACACACACACACACACACACACACACACACACACACACACACACACACACACACACACACACACACACACACACACACACACACACACACACACACACACACACACACACACACACACACACACAGACATTAAGTCTATTTATATATAGATTGCGCAAAAATTGTTAATTTGTTTTTACTGAAAACGTTAATGCTAAACACTACTGATGGTTCTCTAGTTTGACGTAAAGAACTCATAAAAATTATATTAAATTTTTTATAGTAGGGTATCTGACTTAATTTCGGCCAGGCCTTAATTTCGGCCACCAATTTAAGGTGTTAAAAAATTGGCTTATTTTTAAAACACAAAAAAACTAGCACAAAATTAACTGGATTATTGTTGAATAAAGTGTTCTTGCAAAAGTTTTTTTAGTTTTGTTATTCTTCATTATTAAAATTTTTATACAAAAAGTGAATTTTTTGTGATTTTCTTAATTTTTGCTTTGTGTTTAAACGGTTCCCGGAAATTTCGTCTTCCACATCTCGTCTTTCAACATCTCGTCTTCTACAACTCGTCTTTGGAAAATTCGTCTTTTAAACATCTCGTCTTCGGAAAGCTCGTCTTTTGGATGTGATTTTGTAAACGCATTTTTCAAAAGACAAGTTTCTCTTATTTTTTGACTAAAACAATGCATTGAAAACCTTTTTTACCTAAGCCTAAGCAAAAGCCAAAAATCAAGTAAAATTTTTATAATGATAAACTTTTATTAAATGATTTATTCAAAAAACTGAGAACCTAAACCTAAGCAAAACCTAAAAATCAAGCAAAACTTTATTATTGTAAATTTGATTTAATGATGCTTTTTGAACTGAATAGTAAAAACCCTATTTTTATCCTAAGATAAGCAAAACCCAAAAACCAAAGAAAATTTTATCATTGGGGTTGAAACTCGCATTATTGAAAGTACGTTGACAACATCGCACCCAAAAGACGAGTTTTCCGAAGACGAGATGTTTAAAAAACGAGCTTTCCCAAGACGAGATGCAGAAGACGAGATGTTGAAAGACAAATGTAGAAGACGAAATTTCCGGACACCGTTTAAACTGCATCAAATTTAGAACGAAGCACTATATAATCTTAAAATATCTTCTATTTAAAGCTGAATAATGTTAATTTTCACGTTTTGATATTTTCTTCAAAATCAATATGCAACGCGTTTAACTAACTGCGCATTTTAATATTTTGTTAATTTCGGCCACTTTAAAATTTAGGTGAAAGAACTTTCCGTTTTTTACTGTTTTAAATATCATCGTACTACCGTATTTATGAAGGTTTTTTTTTTGCTCGTTTGACTTTTTTTGACGTTTTTTAAGCCAAAAATAAAAATTCAAAAAAAATACAGGTTATTAAAACTTGTTTTTAAGGTTTTGACATAATTATTTAAAGTCTTGCTAATAACTATTAAAGTTTTCAAACGGGAAAAATTAAGTTATATGTACCAAGAACAATACCTAAGGATAAAATTTGCGATCTTTAAAAATTTTTATTGTTTAGTTTGGCAATAGTTATAGCCAGTTTTTTCTAGGTGGCCGAAGTTAATGGCTCGCGCCTTAATTTCGGCCACTATAAAAAAGAACTTTAAACCTTTACTGATCTTTAAGTGTAACAGAAATTTTAAAATTTTGCATTGAAATAACAAAAATAGCTATCGTTTGATTTTTGAACCAAATTTTGGGTCGATTGGAAAAACCAAAAAAAACTTATCCAAAAAAATTAAAAAAGGTGGCCCAAATTAAGTCAGTTACTCTATATTGCTCAACAGCTTCTTAGATTGTTTTTTGGGCATATGTATTTCGAAAATATCCAAGATAATTTTAAATAAAATTTTCTTGTAGCGGGATATTTTTTATAAATATTCCTATAGAATATCCTAAAATATACCGCTGGTTCGATTTTCCGAATTAGCCGTCATTTTATTGTAAGTTGTTGTATTAGTTATGTTTATTAAAAAATTTCAAGTCAAGGTATTTATATAGTGGTGTACAAAATTTTGTGCGACAGAATTTAAGCTGTTATAATAGACGACAAAAGTCAAAATTTACGCTGTTAAATATCGCTAAAAGGAAAGAAGAATTTTACGAATTAAATCAGCCCACATTTTAGACTTTTAGCTATTAGTTACATAATTGAGGCAAAATTTTTTTTATTTACACCATTACTATTGCAAAATAAAAACACCTCTAAACACAAAACGTTTTATCAATAAAAAATCAGAAAGCCATTTGGCACTGTATGATGTTAGAAAAAAAATTTTTTCAATTATTTCCTGACAAGTTAAAGGTGCGGTGCGAAGTCAAACTTTTTGTCTTAGATTTAGATGATTTATAGAAAAACCTTTCACCTGTCCCCAATAACCCACAAAAATTTTTTCGTTAAAATAAATCCACTGGTTCAAAGCATACCCTCCAAAAATGGCTTTTTTTTAATAATTCTGTACTTTAAAGATAGCTCAATGGGTTACAAAATAATAATAATAATAGTTCTCGAATTTAAGTTACAAAATATGCATTCAAAGAAAGTGGCTACTTTCTAGTTTATTTTTTTACTTTGATTGTTAAAACTGAATTATTATTTCTTGAGATATTGCGTTTACCATACAAAAACTCACTAATTATTCGTTAAAAACTTCAAACCATGGCAGTGATTTGATTAGGTTTGCCCAACATTTTCGCTTACACTTCATATTTTTAGCAAAAAAATAAAGGGTTTTTTTGTACGGGAAACGCAATATCTCGAGAAATACTGCTTCAATCTAAACAATCAAGGTATCAAATTAATATAAAAAATAGTCTTTTTCGTCAAATGCATAATTTGTAACTTTAATTATTATACCTATTAAGCAATTTTTCAAGAACTGCGTTGTCGAAAAAAGCCATTTTTGGGGGTCATATCTCCTGAACCACTACAGATATTTTGATAGAAAAATTTTGTTGGCGGGCAAGGGTAAGGTTTTCACAAAAAATCGTCAAAATCAAAAGCAAAAAGCTTGACTCCGCACCGCACCTTTAAGTCAAATTTGTTCGCTAATTTTTTTATTATTTGAAAAATGTATGTTGCTCTACTATATTTTTAGAAAAAATGTTTTTCTGCACATAAAGTAAGTATGGACAAATTGTGAAAAAACGTATACACAATTTGACGTCATTTTGGAGCTATTCATACTTAGAATTGAAAATGTTAGGGTTTATCCCTACTTAGAATTTAGGGTTGACTTTCCAAAATATTTATTCGTTCAGACAACGACAACTTTTATTTTTAAAAGTTTTTTTTCGAACTGCAAAAAAATTAAATACTGCAAATTATAAAATAAACCCTGTTTTTATTTTCACCCACAAGCTTAAAAATTTTTAGTTTCACTCTAGGAGCTTAAAAAATTTTATTTTCACTCCAGCTCAGAATCATACATAAAAAACTTTTTTTGTTTTTTTCTAATACAAATATGCTTTTGAATTTTATGTAACAAAAAATTTTAGAAAACCAATTGATGTGTTATTTTCAAAAATTTCAAAAAAAAATTAATTTTTTTAAACAACGTAATATTAATTTATTAGCAACATCAGAAATGTAGTAAGCTGTAAAATTTGACATACATCTATAGATTTTTTTATAAAAGTAGCTTCTGTCGTCAGACAAAAGGGTGCCGTATAATTTTTCCAGTATGTTTTAATCTGCTAAAAAAAAATTCAATTATATCACTATTTCTTATCCTATAATTTTTAATTCGTCTTATAAAAGTAATCCAAGTGTCACCAGAAAGCATCATATCACCTGGAATTCAAAAATAAAAATTACTCACCTGGAATTTTATTTTGTGGAAACTTAATAATGTTTCAAACAGCATTAAATTTTTAATAATACTTTAATACCAAAAAGTTCAATTACTACAGCGGTCCATAAAAAAATTTGTGATTTTGAAAAAATATTTAAGAAGTCCATTTTTATCTATTGGGAATAGCTCAAACATTATTGAAACTAAAAATTCCATTTAAATTTGTAAATTAAGTGTTGTTTGTCTAATTTTTTATTTAAATTTGTACTAATTGCGAATTTCGCTTATGTTTAAAAAAAAGATTGCATTTTATATATGCTTATTGCCATATTTGGAGAGTTTTTAAAATAAAAAAAACATGGAATGAACATTATTACAAAAACAAAATAATATCAATGATAATTAAAAAGTTTGTAGGATATTGGGATAAGTATGTAGGGCAGTACGTAAAAGTAAATTTACCTTTACCTGTGTATTTCTGTAATGTGTTTGTATTACATGTGTGATTTATTTTATTATATTTTATAATCTTTTTATTTGTTTGTTTTTTTAACAGAAGTAAAATATTTGTAATTCAATTCATGCTAATTAATTTTTTTCGTCTATAATATTTGCGCAGTAGCACACTGTACATAGTTTAAAGGGTTTTTTATCATTGATCTCATGATATGTCTTAAGGTATTGATGTAGCAATTATTTTTACCTACTTCGAAAGGAAGCAAATTTGTAAGGACATGCATTTAATTTTTCAATTTTTTTCAGCTTAGAAAAAAACCCGCACCTTTAGAATTTTAGTTAACGTGTTTAATTTATATAAGAGAAATTTTAAATTCTCATTTCAATAACTTAAGTTTCAAATATTGCTATTAATTTTTATTTCCTTTAAGCTTTTTAAATGTACGTAGATTATTGAATGAATGAATATACAACTTCGGATAATTTACAACTGATTTAAATGCTAAAAATTGTTCTATTAAACTTTTACTTTTACCTCCTACTTTTAAGCCTAGGCAAATCATCATCATCATCATCATCATTTATTCCAGCAAACAACATACAAAACTCTACACAATACATTGCATTACCAAGGCGAACCAATCACGTTCGCCCGATTACGATCACATGGTTTACTAGAAATGGTCCTAAGGCTTATGATAAATAAGCTCTAAAAAGGACCATTCTTTATGCGGTTTTTAAAAATATTTAATGAAGAAGCGGTTATTTGATTTTCTGAGAGGGAATTCCAATTTGAAACAACTCTGTTGCAAAAAAAGAATTTTCGACAGTTTATTCGTGATTTCTGAACTTTAAGCTTTAGGGAATGCCCTCTAGTAGGGTTTTGATTAAAGTAGAAAAAATCATTTGGATTAATATTTGTTTTTAAATGAAGTATCTTGTAGCACTCAGAAAGATCACTAATATTTCTTCGATCACTTAGCTTTTGAAGCTTTAGAAATTTTAGTCGTTCTTCATATGAAACGTAACTTAACTGACATCTCTTGTATAATCTTCGTGTGAAATTACGTTGAACACGCTCAATAAGTTCGACGTCTTTAATCAAGTATGGACTCCAAACAACACTAGCGTATTCAACAATTGGACGAACAAATGATGTGTATGCTTTTAAAAAGTTTTGTATCGAGTTGGAACAAAATGTTCTGAATATTAAAGAAACAATTTTTGAAGCTTTTTTTGCTACGATTTCACAATGCTGAGAAAATTTTAAATCTTCAGAAATGTAAACTCCTAGATCTTTAGATAATTTCTTTTTAAGTAAAATTTTGTTTTGTAACTTATAATCAAACGGATTTTTTTGTTTTTTGATTCCGATATTCAGAACTTCGCACTTATTGTCAGCCAACTGCAATTGCCACTGTTTTGACCAGACCCATATTCTATTTAAGTCATCCTGAAGCAATCCTCTTTTTTCTTCCCCATCTTCCTTTGAATAATCGATATAAACCTTGGCATCGTCGGCGAAGAGCTTTATCTTAGAGTGTTTTACACAATCAACGATGTCGTTTATGTAAATCAAAAACAAAAAAGGTCCCAAAACGGATCCTTGAGGAACTGAGCTTTTGACGCAATAAGAAGCTGATTCTTGATTATTTAACAGTACCTTAAGGTCTCTACCGACTAAGAAACACTCGATCCAACGGAGAAACCTTCCAGTTACCCCAAACTTTTCTAATTTGTATAAGAGTTTCTGGTGTGAAACCGTGTCAAACGCCTTTGCAAAATCCAAATAAACTACATCTATATGTTTTTTATTTTTAAGCGATAAAGTCCATTCGTTTAACGTTTCAAGCAACTGAGTTATAGTTGAGCTGTTAGCCTTAAAGCCATGTTGGCACCTTGACAAAACATTTAAAAAAAAGGCAGAGAGTTCATCCATAACTAGTCGCTCCATAGTTTTACAAGCAAAACTTGTTAGTGATATAGGACGGTAATTTTTTTTATCGCTTTTTGATCCTTTTTTGTAAATAGGGATAACAAAAGCCGTTTTCCAATCATGTGGTAAAGAACCTGAGTTAAAAGATTTTTGAAAAATGTAACTCAGTGGCATAGCTATTAGGGTTGATAATCGTCTAAAGAAGTAAGCAGGAAAACCATCAGGAGTTTTGGATAATTTATTTGGAAGTTTTTTAATGGCATTTAACACTTTTTTCACGGGAAAAGACATGTTTTCTAAATTTCCTATTTTTTTGATATCAAACGATGGCAGATTTCCATCATCTTGAGTAAAAACTGAGGAAAAATAATTTGCAAACAATTCAGCTTTATCTCTATCGTTAGTGACAATTGATCCTGTTTCGTTAAAAATTGGCGGAATGTTTTCTTTTGTTTTGATATTATTGTTAACATATTTGTAAAAAAGTTTTATGTTTCTTGAGCTTAAAACTCGTTCTTCTAAAGTTTGATTATATGTTTTAACTAATTGTTTGTATTCTTTGCAAAGCTGTTTATATTTTGTGTTATCTCCAGAAAGTTTGTATTTTCGCCACGCTCTTTGTTTTTTACTTTGAAGTCTTATTAAATATCCTGGATATTTTTGTTTATTTGTATTTGGATTTTTGTTTATTTCTTTTAGCGGAACGTGTCGTCGTATTCCTTCAAATAAAATGTCCTTAAAACATTGCCAATGTTCTTCAATATCTGTGCAAAATGAAAAAAGATATTCCCAGTCAACTGTCATTAAAAATAAGGAAAGCATTTCATAATCAGCTTTGGAAAAATCAGGCACCCAGCGTTGCTCAGTTAAAATATTAGAAGAAGATACAAAAACATTGGGGTTTAGGGTAAGTTGAATAGAATTGTGATCGGATGTGGAAAATCCAGGCAGAATTTTTATTTGAGAAAAAATTTCTGGATCGTTCGATAAGACTAAATCAAGATAATTTGTATTTCTTGTTGGTTCGTTAGCTAACTGCGATAGACTAATTTCATTGAAAAAATGAAACCATTCTTTTTCATTGGAATTATTGGAATTAACAAACGACTTTGGCCAATCAATACCCGGTAAGTTGAAGTCACCAGCAAGAATAATAGATCCTCGAAAATCTTCTATAATTTCACGTAATAATTGAAAAATATTTAAGTCTATTTGACGATTAATTTGTGGCTTTCTATACAAGCAGACAAGCCTTACTTTTGACTTACATACTAGTAAAAGATCGACAACTACAATTTCAATATTAGAAAATCTTTCTGGTATTGGGAGTTGAATGGTGTGATAACTTTTTTTTGTTAAAATACACACTCCACCACCCTCTTTATTAAATCTGTCATTTCGATAGACGTTGAAAGCACAATTATTATTTATCATGTTGTTTGAAATACTTTCATTAAACCATGTTTCCGTAATCATAAAAATATCATTATCACCAAAAATTTTATCCCGCCCCGAAATCAAAATATTAAATTCACCCAAGGCTTTTTTGACACTCCTTGCATTAAAATATAAAGCGTTAATTAACGGTTTAGTAAAAACGTTGTAATTGGTTCGCTCGTCAGCCTATTTTGAATCCGATATTTTAATTTCGGTGTGGGAAATGTTGTCAAATAAATAGGGTTCACCTCCGTCGGAGTAACGAATGTGAACCCGCCTTGTTTGGTCTTGTTGTATTTTGTTTTTCATTTCTATTAAACCGACTTGCTTTTTCCTTTGTTCGTTAGTTAGTGACGGTCTCACGTACACACCCTGGTACTTATCACAACTTTTTAGATTACCGCCCGACCGCACTATTTTGTTTCTAACCCTGTTGGAGACCAATCGTACTTTTAAAAGGCGATTTGGAAAACGCTCCGTTTTTTTGCCAATACGAAAGTGCTCAACTACGGAGACTATTTCGTCATCGCCCGCCAAAGTGGTAACCAGCTCTTGAACGGTTTGAGCTTCCTCCTTAGGAGAAGACGCCTCCGTTAAACCTGAAACCACCATCATGGTGGAATGATCCTTGGAATTTTCAATTTCTTCCATGTATTTCTTCATAAATGGAATAAGCCGCAGAAAAACGGCCTCGCAAATTTCAGACACTAACTCCTTGTTAATGGAGGTTTTTCCTTCAAAAGAAACTAACTTTTCTTTAAGGTTTAAATTGTCCTCTTCAAGAGTTTTTAATTGCTGACGTAATCGTAAATTTTCAGCCTCCAACTCCTCCTTTTTAACCATTATTGAATTTTACAA
>JASAMX010035430.1:0-57888 GCA_030248175.1 Microlaimidae sp. YZB2_3
AAAAAAGTAAAATGAAAATTTAAAAGAAATTAATTTGATGTAAAAGCCAAGCGTTTATTTATTTATTTTTTCAGGTAAAACAATTTCACAAGCAGTTTTATCATCCGGAAAATCTTAATGTTATAATTACGGGACCTTTAACATTTGAGGTATGAAAAAAAAATTTCATTAACAATATATCGTCGCTGCTATGACAAAAGTAATTCAATGGCCATTTTTTCAAAATACGTTTTTCTGCAGAAAAAGATACCTTTTGGCCTAAGGCACAATCTGGCCAAAACAGTCTAAACAAAAGACACTTCTATCTATCTCAAGTTATTGGAACGTTTCATAAATAGTCCACTTTTTGGGCAAAAGTCAGAAATAGTCAAATCGTTTGGACTATAAATAAACATTTGAAAAAACTAGTCCAAACGAAAAAGACTTTTTGTCGATGTACCTAAATAGACTTGGACTGTTTTTAACTTTGTATTTTTATATTTTTATGAATTTAATATTTAAATTTAAGTAACATGACACCTAATTGAATTTGTTACCAAATTTAGTAGCTTAGTTTACAATTTTGACAGCAATTTTCGAAAATTCAAGAGTTAACTACCTCACTATTCATTTTATACAATATTCAATAGAAAAAAATTTTTTAGAAAGAATTACTTAAACACATTAGTTGAAAACACAAGAACAAACAAACAAATTTAAAATTGTAAAATATAATGTAATACCTGGTATCTTTATTTTTTTTTTATTTTAACAGCAGGGGTAAGAAAAAAAATGCTTCTAAAAATTTTTATCAAAAAATGTTTTTTTACTATTTTTCAAAACGGTATTAATTTAATTCAAAACCAAGATTTTTCAAATAAAAGTCACTAATTTATAGTTACCTACGGTACTTAAAATTGAGCAAAATTTTATCAAATCACAATTACCTTACTTTTAAATTTAAAAACTATTTAAACAATTTTTTTTAGTTCAATGAATATTCAATCAATTTTGGGCAAATTAAGTTAGAAATTGATAAATTAATTTGAAATGAAACATTTTCTCCTAGTCCGTTTTTAAGGATTTTCCATTAGCTTAGCAGGGTTGGGTTGTCAGAAAAAATTTTTGAGGGAAAATAATTGATCTCATAGAAAGACCCTGCGAGATTTGTAAATTTTTGTTTGTTATTTTTTGGTGTGATGATATACTTGTATCCAATTGTACCTTATGTCAACATTTTAAGCCTAAATGTAGTGACTTAATTCTTAACTAACCCACAGTCTCACTCACCATTAACAATCTTGTTTGTTTTTTATCAGCTTTTTATGAATATTATTTTTCAGTCTATAAAGTCGTTAAAATCCATTTAGTTTCAAATTGAAATTCAAGTTTGGCTTCAAATAACATTTCTTCATTTTTTATGCTAAATACTTCCAAAACGCTGCTGATTTTTCTGTAAGTGAATGCATAATTTCGCATTCCATCTGGCTATGATCAGATTTCAAATAATTTAGCGTTTTTATCTCAAATAAAAAAATGGTGTGATTGTGATAAAATATGTGTGTGTGTGCCAGACAAAACAGAAATCAACACGTATCTGATCTAATGGTAACTGCAGTTCAGTGCAGCAGTTTTGGTCAAAGAAATGCATTACATTCCATTTGGCTAAGACCAGCGGTCGCATTCTGACGCGTGGTTAAAAGTTACCCCAGGGTAACTTTTTTTACGTGCTTAAGGATGCGAGTGAAATGAAAAATCAATTTTACCTAGGTAAAAGTCGGGTTAAATTTTTTCTATTGTTTTAAGAATAAGAATTTATCCAACTCGAGAGGTGGTTAAATATTTTCTCCTGTAGGATTAATTTAATAAAAAATAAAATACGCGCATTGATTAAATTTTTTATTTTGCGCAAGGTGGTTTTGCAGCGCAAGAAAAAAATTTAAAAAAATTCTTGCAATCATTTTCTGTCTCATATGCGGCAGGTTTATTTATTTACAATATATATTTATTTTTTTTTAATTTTCATTGAAATAGATTTATCAGGGTAAATATAAGGGTTTCTTCAGAATGCAACCCCAGATCTCCAATTAAGCATAATTTTTTGAAAGCTTTTGCATTCAAGTTAACAACAGCAGCTATGTCGTTACCAGGCACAATCATAAACAAGTATCATCACAACAAAAACTACACAAACAGAAATTTAGAACCCTCTCAGATAGGGCCCGACCAGACCGGGATTTTTTGGTCCGGCCGGACCGAACCGGATCATAGTAATAATTTAATATGTATATATTTGATACATATATGTAGATATAATTTATAATATATAATTTTGAAGAGGTTTCAAGTCTATAAACAAAACTTTAACCAAAATAGCTAATTAAAAATTTACTAAAATCAAGGCAAAATATTGGAAACAATACAATATGCCAACAAAACAAAAAAGCAATAATGAAACAACAAAAAGCTAATAATAATTAATGTAACAGAAGCCAATAAAAGCACATTCAGTCCTGAAGACAACTAATAATATTCAAACTTTGTAATTCAGAGATTTTAAGTTGTATTTCAAAAATACTAGTTTTTCCACATTCTCTGGCTTTAAGGATGCTCTGTCACCTTCTGAAATCAATTGAGCCACTTTAAAAGATCTCTCACTTGCCACAGAGGCGCAAGGTGCTGACAGATACTTTTTTGCCATCTAAATAAGTGATGGGAGCATTTTCGAAATGGAATCTGCCTCTGGAAGATATCAGATATTTTCATTTGCTTTTTAATTGCAGGTTCTTCCAAATCTTCCAAAATGTACAGACTTTCCTTCTCTGTAGCTTTCACTTTCTTTTCCTCTTGCTTGTATTTCTTCAATTCTTGCAGACTCTTGTATTCCCTGGGATGGGAGGTTTTAAGATGATGCCATAATGGACTGGTACTATAAGATTTTAAATCATTCCCTTATTTGTATTCTGAGGACTTGGGCAGACACAATTGACAAATGGCCTTTGTCTCATCCTCAGGCTTTACCTTGAAATGTTTCCAAACCATTCCCATTACACTCATCTTTCTTTCTTGCCTTTAACTACAATTAAAATTTATGTATGTATTTAACAGCCTCTAAAGAAAAAAACCATAAACGCGTCAACACAATGAAGAAATAGATTAGCACAGCAAGAATAATGAAACACAGATTATAAACACTAATTATCATAAAGCAAAGCCAGGAAAAACAAATTTGCATATTGATGGGAATTATTATAGGTTACACCTTGAAGATAAGAGTAAAAAAGAATTTAGAAAAGAATACCTAGTTAGATACATTATAGTAAGTACAAGTGACATATTTAACGAAACAAACTGCCATCCAAACTGAATAAATCAAGTAAGTAGGAAGCATCTAAAGATTCTGAAAGACAGAATTCATACATGTGTGATATTTGTGATACAAAGAGTTGCCAGGTTGTGATAAAAAGCATAAGTGAGGATCTTAAATAAAAGTTAAAAGCATAAAACAGAAGATTTAAGCTTATAATCACCAAAACAATTAATAAAATCAACAAAGCTGTAATAAAATATAAAAAAAATTTACAATAAGATAAAATATATTTATAACAAATAATATGTAAAACCATTCAAAAAAAGAAAAAGTCCAGCAAAAAAGTCCGGCAAAATAAAAAAGTCCAGCCTGGAACGGAGCGGACCGGACCAAAAATGGCCGAATATCCGGCCTTGGCCGAACCGGACCGGATATCCGGTCGGGCCCTACTCTCAGAGGCCGTTCTTCTGGCCGACCTTCCTGCAAGATTGTTTCTGACAACCTTGCAAGTTGGAAATGCTATAATAAAAAAACGTTCTGTTGTCAATGTGCAGCCTCAGAAAACGAAAAGTAAACAATTTAAACTAAGCTGAACGGTTAATCGCTTACTGACATGAGTATTGGGATTAAAAGTTGTATTTGTTATACACAGTTAATTGATTGATTTATACATAACTTATAAAATAATGCTGTTTTGATAGTTGTTAAATTTGGAGGTAAAGTAATTGTGGTTTGAATAGATTTCGCAAAACTGAAGAATGGTGGGTTTAAACTAGTGACACCTTAGAAAGTCGTTTTGTTTGATAAGACCGCCTTAAAAAGTAAAAAAATATTTAGGAATAAAGCGTTTTGAAATCAGTTAAACTATTTTTTTAACAGTGAAAGTAGAAAAGTTAAATTTTGCGTTATATTTTGCATTATTGAAATTAATTTGTTTGTTTTTGTGTTTTTAACTAATGTTATTAAGTTATTATTTTTAAAAAACTTTTTCTATTGAATTTTGCATAAAATGAATAATGGGGTAACCCCTGAAATTTAAAAAAATTGCTGTCAAATTGTAGACTAATCTTCTAAATTCAGTAACAAATCCAATTAGGTATCATATTTTTCTATTTAGAATTTAAATACATAAAAACATATTAAAATAGATAGCTAAAAATAGTCCAAGTTTATTTAGGTACTTTGACAAAAATAGTCCAAAACCTTGATGACGTCATATCTCTTGAAAAGAACCTTCAGTTTTAATAAGCATTACACAACAAAGAGAATTCCTGGTGGTCCATGTAATATCTTAAATTTAAAAAGCTCACTTTAAAACCTGATTTTATAGACCAGTTCAAAAGTTTAAAATAACCATATCTCAAAACTTAACTCAAAACTTTGTTTTTTTGCATTGGACTATTTTTGTCATAGCAGCGACGATATATAAAAAGTAGATTAATAAAATAGTGTAAAAATATAACAATAAACTATTTAAATAAATATAACAACAGAGGCAGTTCATTTACTTTAAAACGTTTTTTAGTAGGCTTAGTAGGTATTTTAGAGTAACAGGAGTAATTATTAAAACCAATGAAATTATTTTACAGTTGTGACATTTGTGATTAGCCTTTTTTCACAGTTATTATATTAAACCGTGTGTTGTGGAGTTCCTCCTCGTGGTGCCTGGCGGGCAACGTTAACACTGGATTTTGTCATAAGATTTGTAGAATAAAGCGGTAACACGTTTTGCTCTATAAAACTCGGATGGAAAAAATGTTAGCGGCAGATCGCTCCACAACGCCCCTTACATGAAACAGTTTACTGTGATTTGTCTTCCCTCTCTGTGTACCAACATAGAAGATGTGGCAACCACAAATAATGCAGACATTGTAACATAACACCCACAAAATATTTATAATAATACTACATAGTAGCATGTAGAGTAAAAGGTTTTTTTTTAATTTTTTAAAAAAGTTTATTTGGTGGGTAAGTTGTTGTGCTTATGTTTATTGGTTAACACCTTTATTTTTACATATATATTTACACAAACATTATATACAGAGTGATTGTCACCTCAGTGACTTGTTATAAATACTTAACAAAACTGAGGGGAATGGCCAAATACCAAAAAGAAGAAAGAAAACGCTATTATTTTTCTTCTTAGATATTTCCATGACTTGTTCGCTATTTTTTCTTAGATATTTCTATGACTGATTTGTTACAACACTTCATTTATACTGCAAAAAATTATGTTTGTATTTTACTTAAAAGAGACAAAAATTAGTGACATTACATTATATTTTGCTTTAATTCTTACATAATGCCCTTAATATCGATCATATTATTTTAAATTGAAGGATATTGTACCCGTATTGGAATCATATGAAAACGAATTCCTAGCAGATCCAAAGTATGAGAAACTAAAAGAATTCAAAACTCCTTGGAGAACGCCCATAGCCCCTCTGGAAGAAACGAAAGAGCTTGTTATTCCTTGTCCAGCAGAAGATGTTACAAGAGGCATGGTCCGAATAGCTTGGCGAGGACCCTCTGCAACTGTGAGTTTCCATCAAAATTTATATGACTTTATAGTGGTTCTGATATTTTAGTGTTTTTAATAAGACGAATTTTATAGAATCTACGAAACAAATCTATAGTAATTTTTTTGATTTGTTTATTTTTTTGACATTTTTGATTTATGTTTATACAAATTTGCAATTTAAAAGCAATCTTTATAAAAATTGTAAGATTGTTATGTAGTAAAATACACGGATCCCCTGATAGTAATAAAATGGTTTTATTGAACTTCAGAACATTAAAAATATTTCTTAGACATGGAACAACACTATTATTCTCACAAAAATTTCTACTATTTCTATTACAGAACATAATAAAAGGGATCAATTAAAAACAAACAGGCACTAGTGTGTTAACAACGTTTGAAGGAATAAGAGCAGATTTTAATAAATACCAATTATAGAACGTAAAAGAAATCAAAGCGTTAGAAATTTTGAGCACCTATTTGTCAGATTCAGCAGTTTCTCCTCTGGAAAGAGATTTTATTCAGATTGCTGAACCATACTGTAGCGCGGTAAGCTAATTTTTTTCAAAAAATAAAATAAAAATATGGATTTCAAACGGGGAAGGGGAAGCTCGAGCTAAGAAGGCGCGTGTAATAAATGGCTACTAAAATGGCTTTTTAAAACATATTTCCGACCTAATTAAATGTGCGGCGCGGAATCAAAAACTTTTCGTTTTCGATTTTAAATTTTTTTGCGAAAACCTTACCCGTGCCCCCAATAGCCCACAAATTTTTTTTCAACAAAATATCTCCAGTGGTTTCGGTGTTATAACCCCACAAAAATGGCGTTTTTCGACAATTCGTGATAGGTTGCACAATGAGTATAACGATTTACGTTACAAATTATGCTCTCGAAAGTTATAGCCTGAAGAAAAAAGTGCCAAAATTAAATGCACCAAACGAATTTTTCAAAGTGACCATTTTTGATATCGTCCCTTATAAAACAAAATTTACGTAGGTTTTGATTGTTATACATATCAGTGTGTTCAAAATAAGAAAATACACTACTTTGTAATATAAAACTTTTTGATCAAACAAAGCTGAAAAAAGTTGGCCAAAAAACGGTTTGAAAAATGTCCACAAAGTGCCGAAATTACATGCCTTACCCTAATATTTTCCGCTTATTATGCTGTAAATATTAAGTAAAACTAGCAGAATGTGTGGTAATTATAAAAGTTTCATTCTCTTGTAAATGGCATTGCAACGCTACATTGTATTAAAACTTTTGTTTAAGCCATCATTATTTTTACTAAAACAATTCATGTGCGCTAAATTGCGTGGGCAAGAAAGGTCGAGTGCGACTTTTCTTTCAAAAGCTTTGTCAAAATTCTAGCGTGAACATTCTCTGGGTTATATATTTTTGTTTAAAAAAAGTAGTTTCAATAAGTATAGATCCCACGGGTCTTTTGTAATACAGGTTCCGGGAGAGTTTTTAAGACGGCTAACACGATATTCACTTAAACCAAAAATACTTAGAATGAAATTCTATGATAGAGGTGTTAAGGGCCTGTATCAAAAATTAAAATTTTAGAGGTGTTCAATCCTAGTGCTCTGTGCCTCAGGTTGGCTTAAAAAATAATTTAAGTCTTCTTGGGTCTCAACCATGTATCCAAAACAGTTTTGGAGTACTGTCGAAAGTACTAGCTCGGTTAAGTATGACACTCAATACCAACGATTTTTGTAAAAATTATCTTTAAGCATTATTTTTAAAATTATTTTTAAAAAATAAAAAATCTTCTTTAAGCCTTCGTAGTACCAAACCCAAGAAAGTTACCTCTCAAAACTATTTTTGATAAAGGAAAGTATTGGAAATGTTTAAAATATTATATTTAGGCGTAAACATAAGAAAGATTCGCATAGTGAAAACTTAGAAAATCTGAAAAAAATGGCGCTAAATCTGGTGGTTTTGGCCATAACCCCTACGATTTAAAAAAAGGACTTCAAAATATTTGCGTATTGATTTCGGAGCGTTCAGTGTTATAAATGCCTAAAGGTGCGGTGCGATGTCCGAAGTCAAACTTTTTGCTTTAGATTTTGATATTTTTTTGTACAAACCTTACCCCTGCCCCCAATAGCCCACAAAAATTTTTTTAACGAAATATCTCCAGTGGTGCAGATGTTATGAGCCTTCAAAAATGGCGTTCTTGACAATTTCGTACGTGTAAGATTGCTCAATGGGTATAACGATTTACGTTATTAATTATGCACTCAAAGAAAGCGGCTATTTTCTACTTTAATTCGATACCTTGATCGTTAAAATTATTGCAGGATTTGTCGAGATATAGCGTTTCTCGTTCAAAAAACCATCGTTTTTTTTTCTAAAAACACAAAGTGAAGAAAAAAAAAGGTTGGGAAAATTTCATAAAGTCACTGCCGTCGTTTGGTGTTTTTAGCATAAAAATTGCTGGTTTTTTGTACGGGAAATGCAATATTTCGACACTTACTGCACCAGTCTTAACGATCAAGGTATCAAATAAAGTAAAAAGTAGCCGCTTTTTTTGAGTACATAATTTGTATTTTAAATCGATGTACCCATTAAGCAATTTTTCACGTACAGAATTGTCGAAAAATACCATTTTCGGAGGGTCATAACTCCTGAACCACGGGAGATATTTTGTTGAAAAAATTTTTGTGGGCTATTGGGGCAGGGCCAGGGGTAAGGTTTAAACAAAAAAATTATCAAAATCGAAGACAAAAAGTTTGACTCCGCACCGTACCTTTAAGTAATAAAAAAAGCAAGAGATAGGTAAGCAGCCTTTCGGATTTTTTGAGGGAGTGGGGAAATACCGTATACCCGACCCCCTGAAATTTGGGGGGATGTTCCAAAAAAATTTTTGGAATATACCCACCTCAAATATCCCATTTTTAGCGTTTTTAGTACTGGGACTTCCCAAGTTTTAGGCGGGGGGTGTCCGCGGTACTCCTAAATTTTAGGTGAGGGGGGAGGGTGTCGGCAGTGATTGGGATTTTTTTTCGTATAGACTATAGCAATAAAAAATGGAGCAATTTCTGTACTATTTATTAGTTTCATGTGTTACAGATATATTTTGCTCTCGCTGAGAATTGGGAGTGTTATATGGAATTTACATTTCAAGATGTACTAGTCAACAAATTAAAGGATATTAAATCAAGGTTAGTTTACATTCAATATGTAATTGGCGTTGGAAGTGGTTGACCCCCCGATTCTGGGAGTGGGGCTTACGCTTAATTAACCCCACCCCCTCAGAAGTGGGTGGAGCAGAAAAAGTTAACCCATGGGCGTAGCCAGGGAAGGGTCTTGGGGGTCTAGACTCCTTCCCCTTTTGGGTCGGCAAAGAGAAAATTTGGGGTTAGAACCCCTCCCCCCCTTTGGGTTGCCAAGAATAAAAATTAGGGGGTCTAAAACGGACAGTTTTAAAAAACTTTTCTCGCGCTTCGCTCCGCTCAGCGCTTGATCAATTGTTTGCCATTCCACTTCCTAATTTGTGTTACTTTGTTTTGTTTGATTTGTTTTGTTTTGTTTGTTTTGTTTTTCTTGTTATGAGCTAATGTTTTAATTAGTCTTTACTATCAAATTGTGTTACTTTGTTTTGTAATCTTAATACGACCACGCTGGATTCCCTTTTAGATTGTAATATAGTAAGATTAAAAATTTTAAGGCTAGGAGAAGTAATTTTAAAAACATTTCTGGCACTTTGCATTGTTCAGTTAAAATTCAATGTACTCATTTTTCAGTTGTCAATGTTTTGGAAATAAAAAATTTTAAGTTAATCAAATTGTTTCTAAAAATTTTTTTCTTTGGTTTATGCACTTATTTTTATTGAATAACAGGAAAATAATTAAGTATGTGGCATAAACAAGTTATGGAACATCCCGGAAAATTTTTTTAGCCCTTTTATAACGTTTAGGATTTGGACCCCCTACCACCCTTTCCCTTTCGAAAATTTTGTTCAGGGTTGGCCCCCCCTCCCCTTTTCCGAAATCCTGGCTACGCCCATGTGTTAACCCCCTAATTTTAGAAAAATGAAGAAAACAAATTCCTTTAAAATGACTTCTAACTGCCTCCAACACGATATGGGTAAAATCCGTTCCTCGAATGTTAGCCTCAGTAATTCACCACTTAAACAATAAAATTTTGTATAATTTTCCGAATATTTGCTATTTTAAACAAAAATATTTCAGGTTGTTTAAAACGTTGGGTGACATTGTAAATGGATCCGACCCTTGGGACAAACAGAGAATGCAGGACATATTGAGACAGACCGTCTTTAAGACGTATTCCTCGGTAACGCACAAAATTATGTTTAAAAAGATTGTGTCTTGAGGATATTATTTTAAGATTGTTTTTTGTCCATAAGCTCCGGATTAAAAAATCAGGAGCTTATGCACGAAAATTTTTTATTAATTACCGGAGTGCCGGGATACTCGGGCCCGTACAGCTTGCTGTAGCTTGGTGGAGAGGACGGCGAAGGGCGATCACGAGAGGTTCTAGTAATGTAATATACATTTTCAAAAAAAAAAAATTTTTTTTGTATCAATTTTCCTTAAAACAACAAAAATTCCTCCCCTGTCCCTCCCACTCTACTTGTACTGTGCTTTGCTTGCTTCTATCTTCTTGTTTTTAGCTGCTTTGTTTGTTTTTTTTGTGTTTAGGTACACTCGAGCTAACGATATGATGTCACTCACTCGCAAGCACCTATCTAGCAGTATCAGTAATACCTACAGATGCATGACCAGCATGTATTTGGTTTACCTGCAGCCTTTAGTCATTTCTCCATATGCAACAGAATTATACGATACCACAACTGCAATAATTTGTCAAACTAAGACAAAACCTAATACACCTTAACTACATCTTTTACAATGTCATATCTCCATCCTCCCATATTTGCATTACCATTAGCTCATAAAACTAATCCTAATTTTATAAACCCTAAATCAGCATGTATATCTTTAGCTTAGTTTTCTACCACCCCTTTTGTTTAAAAAAAAATTGCTTTTATAAGTATACTACATTACTAAAACCTCTCACAAATCCCGCGATGTGGGTGGGGCTTTTAGCCAAAAAATTATAGTTATCAAATGTTCTTCTGGTCAGTTATGCATCATAGTTCAAATAAACTCAATCTCATCACATTAACCAGAGAACGGTGTTGATTTTCTAGGTTTTTTGGACGGTAAGACAGGGCTTAAATTCTGTAGCCGGCCCGCATTAACAAAACAAAACAAACAAAACAAATGAGATTTAGGTTTGAATGAAGTAACGGAGATTAAGGTTTAAAAAGTGAAATTCTAACAAATAATGGATTGAAATACGGTTTAACTTAACGTTTGTCAGTCCTGAACCAATTATATAATAACATAAAACGCTTTTAAGTGCATTGCGGTAAATAATTGACTTCATTATTATTGTTAGGTTTTTAGTATGAGTGGAGTATTCATGTGATTAGTAAAACCAAAATATAATACCGAAAATTATGCAACATCTATTTTCTGCTACAAGTTCCAGCTTTAAATTTATAAGGTTCTAAGTTCCTTAAACAGATCATTTTAAGAATTGCGCAAGATCTGGCTTTGTAATTTAAACAAAATTTTTAATACACCCATAGTATTAGGCGGTCATATGGAATATCCATAGCCGGCCCGCTTCTGGTCTAAAAAAATAAAATAAAATAACATTTATTGCCCGACATACTTAAATTGTTATCGATTAATTAATTTTTATTGAACAAGAAGGTAGAGCTTGTTTTTATTCGCTTATGTTAAAATTGTTTTAAGCATCTTTTAATCTTAGATGGAAACTTCGCCGCATAGTACAGTTTCTGACATGATAATAGGAGACATGTTATACAGTGTTGATGAACAAAACGTGAGTAAATATTTTATTGATTTTTGATTGTGATTTTTAATTAATTAAACCTTTTACTGTTTGTTTGTTTTTAATAAAGTTTCATTTTTATTTATTTATATTACTTTCTGTTATAACATTTTATTCATTAGAACTTACAATTTAAAGACAAAAATTAGACAAAGCTACAGTTTTGGGACCTAAATTAGACCTAAGATCAGTTGGAACAAAAAACTTTAAGCCCGGTTCAAAACACTGCTACTATAGGCCAGGAAGGGGGGACGCGGAGGCGGCCGCCCCCTTCCCTCAGAAATCCAGTGAAGTCGGATTTTTTGTTAGGGGGACCCTCACGTTTTTTTGAATTTTGGGAGAGAAAATTTTTTTTCTTTAATATTAATACAGAAACTTTCCTGATGCCTTTCAAAAGCATATTAATAATCAAAAAAAAACAATTGACAATTTATCTTAGTTTTTTAATTTCAAATCGATTATGCCGTTCAATATTTAAGGCATACATTTTAAATAAAACTACTATAAACACTATTAACCATTGTATTAACGTTTTAAACACATGTTTTAAATGTAAAAGGATAAAAAACCTTAAATTTTGTAAAGTCTTTTATCATCGGGAATTAAAATTTCTAGTGTATTTTAGCGGCTTAAATTAAAAATCTTCTCCCCCGGCTGCCGCTGGCATTCTGCCCCCGGACCCCCCTGACAAGAGGCTCTGCCCCTTGAACCCGCTGGGAGGCTCTCGCCCCTCTCTCCTAGACCCCCTGTTTCTAGGGGGCTAGCGCTCCCCAGACCCGCCTTCAGGGTTAGTATTTACTCGCCCCTCCCCAAATGAAATCCTGGGCACGGAACTGCTATAGACGACAGATTATAGGTGTCTGTGTACTAGTTCACACTACTTACGATAGGCGATAGTAATTAGAAAAAAATTGTAATTTTATCACAAATTGGCCATTGATGAAAGAAAACACAAAACTCATGCAGTTTCCCCCATGACGTTTTGTTTCCATTGAAAACTTATTGTAAATTTACTTCAAGTTAACTTTGTGAAGTTAACATCATTTATATACAGACTATAATTATATTTTCCTATTTAAATGTTTCTTAAAAGCGTTTAAAACGCCAGATATTGCGCCTTTCTAAATTTAATTTTTTTATCATAAATTTTAGTTTTTGGATCGTTTAAATGAAGTAAACATTTACAATGAACTCAAATCGAAAAATGTTTCTTTTTGGTTGGATTTGCTCAAAAAATATTTTGGTGAAGGAATCCCATATATTTTGGCCATTGGTACAGTAATAATTTTAAAATAAATTAAATAATTATTAGAGTATTATAATATTAGAGCTTTAATTAGTTCTGGTTCTGGAACTTTCAGTTATTTTGTGGGTAACTTTTGCAAATTTTTTTTATTTTGGCACTTAGACTTTTAATTAACTTCTGAAAAATAATAATATCAATTCAAATTAATAAATTTGACTTAAGTTTTTTAAGCAAATTAACAATAGAAGTAATGAAAATCCCAAATACGTAATTTTTTAAATTGATTAAAGTTCAGAAAATTGTTAAAATCAAGAAGTTAACCGAGATATGAACCTAATTTTGTAATTCTACAACTTAATTTTGTAATTAAAGGAGAACCAAATGCAAAATTTGTGGAAGAGCTTTCATCTCAAGAGAAGAAACGTTTAGAAAAGCAAAAAGCAGAACTAGGACCAGAAGGACTAAAAAAGTGCCAGGAATCATTGGATAATGCCATTGAAGAGAATGAAGTAAGTATAAGGCATATACATGGGCAAGTTGGTCCAGAGTCGGGGTTAAACCTCAAAGTAGGGGGGGGGCAGTTAAAATCCAAGAAACGCATTATACCCATATCGTTTTTTTACTGAAATGCATTTTACGTATCGTTTTTTCGATTTTGCAAGAAATATAGGTAAAAAAACGCTAATTTTAGGCCAAAAACCCCTTTTTCGCATTTTGGAGCTTTTTATTTTTTCAAACATTCATTTTGACCTCAAAACTTTAGTTTGGAGGCAGTTAGAAGTCATTTTAAAGACATTTTTTTCTTCATTTTTCAATAATTGAGGGGGAAGGGGTTAATCTTTTCTCCTCCTCCCCCCACTTGAGTGGGGGGGGGGAGGTTGAATCCAGTGGCGTGCCAAAGGGGGGGGGGCGGTTGCCCCCTCCAAAATCCGGCGAAGTCGGATTTTTTCGTAAGGGGGGACCCTTACGTTTTTTGAATTTTGGGAGAGAAAATTTTTTATCTTAAATATTATAACAGAAACTTTCCTGATGCCTTCCAAAAGCATATTAATAGTCAAAAAACCAAATTTTCAGTTTAAATAAATAGTTTAAATTGACAATTTATCTCAGTTTTTCAATTTCAAATCGATTTTGCCGCTCAATAGTTAAGGCATCCATGTTAAATAAAACTACTATAAACACTATTAACCTTTTATTACGTTTTAAACACATGTTTTAAATGGATAGGAATAAAAAACCTTAAATTTTGTTTTAATTATCATCTGGAATTAAAATTTCTTGTGTATTTTAGCACCTTAAATTAAAAATTTTCTATCCCAGGGGGCATTCTGCCCTCCGGACCCCCCTGACAAGGGGCTCTGCCCCTTGACCCCGCTGGGGGGCTCTCGCCCCCCAGACCCCCCATTTCTGGGGGGGGGGGGGGTTTGCCCCCCCCCAGACCCCCCCCCCCTCAGGGTTAGTATGTACCCCCCCCAGACCGCCCCCCCCCCCCGAAATGAAAACCTGGGCACGCCACTGGTTGAATCCCCATCTCAAAATTTGCAGGAAGGAAGGGTTAACCCCTCCCCGCCCCCCCAAACCCTCTGTGCCCTTGTATGGTATACGGGTGCAGCCACTTGGATTTTTTGGGGGCATACCCTGAAAGTTTTTAGGGACAGTATCCCCCATAACCGTAAAGAAATACCATTATTGTTTATTTTCGTTACATTTTTATGCAAAAACAGTTTAAAAACGCTAATTTTAGGCCAAAAAGATTTTGTATTGCATTTTAGAGTTTTTGATTGATTGAAACACTCATTTTGACTTCGAACCCCAAGTATGCAGATAGTTTAAAAGTCATTTTAAGGCATTTTTTCTTGATTTTTAAAATCAGGGCGTTAACAGCCTTCTCTTTTCCCCCCTCCTTCTCATGCCCATATGTAAAAAAACTGGTTTTAGTGTTTTTGGTACCAATAAACACTTTAACCTAAATTTTATTTAAGAAAGTTGAATTTCATACATGGGCATTGGGATAATTGGGGGAGGCGGTTACGGTCTACCCCTCACTCAGAAATGGGGTCAGAAATGGGGGAGTGAAGAAAGTTTACCTTTGCCCAATGTAGAAAAACACATAGAAAAAAATTTCTTTGCAATGGCTTTTACGTTATGACCTATAATCATCGTTTTTTACTTATTTTTAAAATCGAAAATAATATATGGGTAAAATATACTCCACAATAAACTATATGGGTAAAATTTACTCCACAATAAATTATATGGGTAAAATACGTTATTCGGATTTTAACGCCACCCCCTCCCTACCCTAAGTCGGGTTTACACCCCCTCCCCTCCCGCTCCAGACCAACTTAACCATGTATGGTTGGGCTTACTAGATGCAAGGCCTGTGCCAGGATTTTTGAAAAGTGGGGGGGCGGAGCCATACATGGGCAAGTTGGTCCGGAGTGGGGGGGTTAAACCCCAGATTAGGGGGGGGGGTTAAAATCCGAGAAACGCAAAATACCCATATCGTTTTTTTTCTGGAGTGCATTTTACCCATATCGTTTTTCGATTTTGAAGGAAAAATAGGTAAAAATGCTAATTTTAGGACAAAAAGCCCTTTTTATTGCATTTTTGAGCTTTTTATTGCTTAAAACATTCATTTTGACCTCAAAACTTAAGTTTGGAGGCAGTTAGAAGTCATTTTAAAGACAATTTTTTCTTCATTTTTCCAAAATTGGGGGGTTAACTTTTTCTCCCCCCCCCCCCCACTTCTGAGTGGGGGGGGGGGTTAAACCCCCCTTCTCAGATTTTGGGGGGGGGGGTTTAACCCCCCCAACCCCCCCCCGTGCCCATGTATGGGGGGAGCAATTTCTAGAAAAATCTCAATAGTATATAAACGCGGCGCAAATCGCCGCAATTTGCGCCAAAAAACGGCGTCAAGCGGACGGTAAGTGTCCGCCAGTCAGGTGCTCTGGGGGGTGTTTCCCTAGCCGCCAGAGGCGATATTTTTTGATTTTGCATTAATAATAAGCAAAATTGGGGTTTAAAAATACTTTTTTTATTGAATTTAAAACAAATTTTTTGATTAAAAATGTGAGATTTATTTGGGGACCTCTAGCAGTTATTAAATAAAGATTTAAGATATTATGTAGCTTAATTTTCTCGCAAATCTATTCAAAAAAACTTAAAGCAAACTTCAAGGTTTTTCTTATTATCATGAAACTAAAAAACCACACAATTGCAAACTATAAGTATTTTAATTAAAAATCTATTTTAAAAATTAAATTGTGGTGTTATATTTAAACATAAAATAAACATGTAAACACTTTAAGTTTGTCGCAATCTTTAAAAGTGTAAACTTGTTATTTTTTATTTAACAAATATTTTAAGCATGGGCTATTAAAAGTACCAGAAAACTACCTATTTAACACTATTTTGGAATAGTTTTTAATTGTAATATCAGTTTTAATTAAGCAGGTACTTGGCATCTACTTATCTTTTAGTTTTTATCAGAATTGCCTAAAAAGCGAGGAAGAAAAACGGGGTCAGTAACGTAAGGTAACTTACTTAAAGGCGACACCCCACTGAACTGCTTTAAAGAATCCACTTTTTGGCATACCCCCAATAAGGGAGTAAGGAAAGGCAGTGGGTAATTTTTATCACGGCCAACGGTGTCTACAGAGCTGCTTCCACGCAGCAACACTGCCCATATTCAGCAATGGAAATGGTCAACAGCTCTATGTCTTTCCAGTCAACTCGGACAATTTCCGTCACTGCTGACTGCCAATGCAATATTTCACTTTCTTTTTCTAAAATCAGCGGTCAAAATGGCTGCCAAAAAAACTGATGACTCTGTCCAGAGACATCCATCCAAACCCCAGCCCCATCAAGATGCAATATTTTTGTGCGAACTGTAATAAAACTGTTAATAGAAACAGCGTGCAATGCACCAAATGTAACAATTGGGTGCATCTAAAATGCAGCAACCTACAAAGCCTAAAACATTACAACCAAAATTTTTCTTGCAACAACTGCACGCTCTCTCCACATTGCAATACAAACTCCAAAAATTCTACCTTAAATATTTTGCAATTTAACGCCAACGGAATCTCCAACAAACTACAAGAACTAACAAACTTTTTCATAAATCACAACATTCACATAGCCGCCATCCAGGAAACAAAACTCTCACCAAAATCCAAAGATCCACAAATTCCCAACTACTCAACTATCAGGAAAGACAGAAATTCCAACGGAGGTGGTCTACTCTTTTTTGTACACCATTCGATCAACTACAAAATAAACTTGGACACTCAACAGAACGACCCACATGCAGAAATGCATGGCATCCACATTCTCTTCAACAATACTGACCTCTCAATCACCAACCTATACATTCCACCGTCCAGCTCCTGCACCACTAATTACCAGCCAAATATAGCCAATCTACTAAACAATCAGGATAGCATCATTCTTGGAGATATCAATGCACACCATGAACTCTGGCACTCAAGCCTCACAGACGCCAGAGGCGACTACATTGCAAACATCATCAACAACTCTAACATGGCATCTCTAAACACAAACACACCAACACGCATCCCTTCTAATGGGAATCCAACATCGCCAGATATCTCCCTCATCTCAGACTCACTCCTTACCTCCTCGGACTGGAAAACGGTTACCACATTGAGTTCTGATCACCTCCCAATCATCGTCAGCCTTCAAACCAATCAAACAATAGCACCCAAAACCAGAAAAACTTTCACCAACCTCAACAAAGCCAATTGGACCAACTACAAAAACGAAATAGAAACTAAATTACTTAATATCCCAGCTCCTACAGAAATCAAAAAAGATGAAAAAACGTTTAGAAATATATTAATCAAAGCTTCCTCACACAACATACCAGCCGGTCGTCACAACAATTTTCAAGCCAACCTTACTCCAGAAACCATAAAGCTTATCAATGAAAGAGACAATCTACGCAAAACTAACCCACTTTCACACCAAATACAAGAGCTCAACCAAAAAATCCACATCCAAATCCGCACCAACGCTGCCAAAAAATGGCATTCATATCTGGACACCTTCAGCCATAAAACCAACTCCTCTAAACTTTGGAAAACCATAAAATCACTAGATAACAAACAGCCACCCACCCCAAATTGCGCAATAAACTTCAATGGAAACTTAATAAACGACCCTCAACTATTAGCAAACAACTTCAACAAACAATTTACTCCAAACAAACCTTTCAAAACACCTAAAGAAAATCGAAAATTAATTAGAAGCATTAAAAAAATCAAACAAGAACCTAAAATTATCACAACCATAGAAGTAGAAAATGCCATAAAATCATCAAACAACTCCAAAGCTTTCGGTCCTGACAACCTAACCATTTTCCACCTTAAAAACCTTGGTCCTCTTGGCATTCAATATCTAACTGATCTGTTCAACCTATCACTAAAAACAAATAGCATACCTACAATCTGGAAAACTGCAACCATAATACCACTCAACAAACCCAGAAAGGATCTCATCATCTCTACCTCTTACAGACCAATCTCACTTCTCTGCCCAGCAATAAAAGTTTTTGAAAAAATAATCCAACCAATCCTTCTCCAACATCTAAAACCCCATCCAGATCAGCATGGTTTCAAACCCAAACACTCAACAGCCACTGCTCTCCTTCAACTTACCAATGAAATAGCAACCGGTTTCAACCAAAAAGCTCCAGCCAATCGAACAATAGTAGCAGCCTTGGACCTTACCAAGGCCTTTGACACCATCAGCATAGAAATTTTAATCAACAAGATAGTAAACAGCACACTCCCAGCCTATCTAATCAGATGGCTAAGTGGTTATCTCAGAGGCAGAATCAACAAAACTTCATTCAGAGACTCAATCTCCAAACCCAGGATAGTACAAACAGGCGTGCCTCAGGGCTCAGTCATTTCACCAACCCTCTTCAACTTCTACATATCGGATATACCTCCCCCACCTGCCGGCGTCAAAATCATATCCTATGCTGACGACACCACAGTCTACTCCACTGGAAACAACATAACCAATATGGAAACAAATCTCACCAATTATCTCAACACTCTAAATCAATACCTGAATCTCAACCACCTCAAACTATCAACAGAAAAATCAACAGTTACACTTTTCTCTCCATCTTCACAAGAATACAACTACCACCCAAATGTGACCATACAAAACCAACTTTTACCGCTCAACAAAAACCCCAAAATCCTAGGTGTCACTTTCGATCCAAAACTAACCTTCAACAACCACATCACCACCATCAACAACAGGACATCTAGGCGCAATAGCATCCTCAAAGCCCTAGCTGGGACCAGCTGGGGACAACAAAAAGAAACAATAGTAGCCTCATACAAAGCTATAGGGCGACCCATCCTCAACTACGGAACACCAATATGGTCACCAAACCTTTCAAAATCCCATTACCAGAAACTTCAATCAACACAAAACTCAGCCCTCAGGATAGCAACTGGTTGCCACAAAATGGCCTCACTAGATCATCTTCATCAAGAAACTAAAATTTTAGCAATTGAAAACCACACATCCCTCCTCGCAACACAATTTCTCGCCAAAACTATGCAACAGACTCACCCATCCAACAAAATTACAGCAAACAAATCTAGGCCAAGAGAAATAAAACACACCCTCCAATCAAAATATGGCCCCATAGCAGAAAGTTTCTTCAACCCAACTCTCACCGAAAAAGCCATCCGGACTAACATTCACACCTATTTTGTAAAAGAATCTCTATCCCAACTCCAACCCAATCCTTTACTAAAAAGCAAACCCCACGAAATACACCAAAGCGAACAACACCTTCCAAGAAAATTAAGAACACTACTATCACAACTAAGATCCGGATTTTGTCATCATCTAAATTCATACAAATCAAGAATAAACCCACTAATCAAAAATGAATGCCCAAAATGCCACCAGAAACCTCACAATGTCTACCAGCTTTTCAACTGCACCAAAAATCCTACCACTTTAAAAGTAGAAGACCTATGGTTTCAACTTTCAACCCGCAAAGGCAGCAGCATTTCTGGAAGAAATTACCTGAGAACACTGGCTATGCTGACTCCTAAGTGCTAACTAACTATCGCGGCCAACCCAGAAAAGGGGAGGGGCACCCCCCCCCCCCCCCCCGGCGCCACCCCCCCCCCCCGAGGGCGCATTCCAGCATGGATTAGTGTCACCATAAAGATTTTAAATTTAGAAAAAAAGCTAGGTTCTTAATCTATTTTCTCATGCACCCCGCCTTTTCATTACATGCCGACGACCGTGGGGGCCAACCTGAAAGTTTATGAATAAGCATATGCATTAGGGTCCTCTGTCCCAACAAAGAAAACTCACCTGTCGATGTCATTGACTTTTATACTTTCAAATCCTACAGATTTTAAAAATATTAAAAATAAGAGCCGCATTCGTAGAAGGGGAGGAACGGAACATAGTTAAAAAAACATAGTAGACATGCATTTTAAAACTGTTTTAATAGGTGATACACCGGGTGTAAAACGGGGTGGCAATGTTTGACATTAACGCTGACTTTTTATAAAATACTGGTGTTTATTTAAAACATGTTAAAATTACCTTAATTTAGTCTGGAGAAATGCCAGAAGATCTTTTAAACAACTGTGTCGTAAACACATTGGACGGAATCAAATTTGTGGAATTAAACCTTTCCAATAATCTTTCTGAAAAAGCGGACAAAAATGAAAATTTTCAATTAAAAGACATTCCTTTTGCTACATTACTCGCTGATGGGAAAAGCAATTTTGTGGAAGTAAATTTATATTTATGTGTTTTTATATTATTAAGTTTTTTATAACTCGTTCGAGTTGTAAATTGTATATTATAATGTATTTGTTTATAGTTTTCCCTCATACTTTAAGTTCAAATTAAGGCTTTATAAACACAATAATAGTTTTTTTTTAATTTTAAGCACATCGTAAGTTAAAGAGGATTTTCTCAGTTCAGAAAAATTTACACTTTAAAAAAAGCAAAACTTTTTGTGTGCTTCTAAAATCCTCTTAAATCGTAAATTAGACAGTTTATTTAATTAAAATTTTTATTTATTACATAAATAGGATTCGCACATTTTTACAATATTACACAAGCGTATATTTCTTTGCTGGTTCAAAATATACAATAAACCATGCAATATTAATTAATACAAAAATTAAAAAAAAATATATTCTTTTAGTTTTGGCTGTGTTTGGATACATCCGGGCTAACTGCGGAGCAGAGGTCTCTATTGATGTTATGGGAAACAGTTTTGTTTGAATCTCCTGTGTGCAGAGGGGAAGAAATGATCCCTTACGATAAAGTTGTGGCTGAGATTAACCGTGACCTAGTGTCTCACGGTTCTAGTTTAGGAATCAACGGAAAGTTTAAACGACTCGCCGTGGTGTATCTGCAAGTAGATTCATTATTTTGCGAATGATCCATTAATCAATATTTTCATTCAAATTTACAACATTAATATAAAAAACTTAATATATAATTTTTATTTTTAGATACCTATTATAATTAACTAAGGTATGCATTAATAAAGAAATACAAAAACAAAATCTTTTAAATAATAATTTATAAACAGTGGACCACATAGAAAAAAATTGGGGTCCACTTTCCATGCCATTTTTCCCAAGGACAAAATCAAAGACCTCCGTCCCTTCTCAAATTTTTTGTTTACCCCCTCCCCATTGTATCTATATTAGGCAGACATGTGCACTGCCCCTCCCACCCCGGGGGTTTTATTGGAGGGCAGTTCCAAAACGGGGGGCACGGGGGCAACTTTTTTGAAACAGGGGGGAGATAAAACTGCAGGGCTAGCAGGGGAGAAAGAAGAAAAAAGAAGGGAAAAGAGAAAAAAGGACAAAAAAAGCGAAAATAAGGTAGAAATAGTTCTAAAATGGCTTAAAATACATTAAAATAGGCTAAAAACTACAAAAAATTCGCGATGATGGCGTCATCATAAGTCAAAAATGGCGTCATAATTTTAGGATACTTTTTTAATTTTTTTGAGGGGGGGCAAATCTTCCAATAAAGCGGGGGAGCATTTCCAGACCGTGCACAGATCTGTATTAGGTATTATTTAAAGCTCTGTTTTTTTTGGCGGAAATGATATTTTAGATAGTATTACTCGCTTTTAGACACTTTTAATGCCTATATAAAATGTAGCCAATGAAAACAAATCTAAGATTTTTGAGCTTTAATTATGTGTTTACAAATGCTTCGAGGAACCCGATTACCTTGAGCCAAAGAGAAGGTGTATACAGCTCTTACTCCCTAAATTACCGACACCGTTTTAACTTTTTTATGTTTATAATATCGTTATTGACTTCAAAACTAACCAAAAATTAAAAAGATTCTTAAATTTAAAGAAAAGTCAACCAACGCTGTGGAGAAGTAATGAAATATCATTTTTACTGATAAAAAAGTTTTTCTTCCGTATTACTAACCTTATTTTTGCAGATATGTGCGCTCCGCTCCTGTTGGGTTTTTACGGCGGAGGGGCATTTTCAAAATGGGGAAGCACAAGAACGGGGCGAAATTTTTTTGACACAGGGGTGTAATAAAACAAGAAGGCAAGCGGAAAAAAAGGGGAAAAAGAGAAAAAAAAAACAAAAGAAAAAGAAAAAAAAATGACAAAAAAGGCGAAATTAAAGTAACAAAAAGGTCTAAAATGGGATAAATTACGTTGAATGGGCTAAAAACTGCAAAAATTTTGCGAAAATAGGAAAACAATGGTTCATTAATTTTTTAAAGTTTTTTTTTATTTTTAAGCAGGGGTGTATTAAAACGGGGGGCACAGCACAGCCACTAATATAGCGGAAAGGGGGGAATTCCAGTTTTTACACCTCCCTGGTATTTGCAACTTGACTTAACGTTTGTCTCGTTTTAGCCACTAACATTTTAAGATGGATATAAACAGATTTAACAAAATGATTAAAAAAACAAATTTATTTGGTTAGGTTGGTACGGGGTCTTTAGAGCCACAAGCAGGGAATTTGAAACCATTGGAAATTTTTCGGAACTTGGAGCCACGAGCAATAGGAACTTGAAGCCTTTAAAGGTGCGGTGCGGAGTCAAACTTTTTGTCTTAGATTTTGATAATTTTTTTTGAAAATCTTACCCCTGCCCATGCATGGGCAAGTTGGTCCGCCGGAGTGGGGGGGTTAAACCCCAAATTAGAGGGGGGGGGGGGGTTAAAATCCGAGAAACGCAAAATACCCATACCAAATACCCAAAACTTAAGTTTGAAAGCAGTTAAAAGTCAATTTAAAGACTTTTTTCTTCATTTTTCCGAAATTGGGGGGTTAACTTCCCCCCCACTTCTGAGTGGGGGAGGTTAAACCACCCTTCTCAGAATTTGGGGGGGTTAACCCCCCCCCAACCCCCCCCCCCCGTGCCCATGTATGCTCTTGCCCTGCCCCCAATAGCCCGCAAAAATTTTTTTAACAAAATATTTCCAGTGGTTCGGGAGTTATTATCCCCACAATGGCGTTTTTCGACAATTCTGTACGTGAAAATTTGCTCAATGGGTATAACGATTTAAGTTACAAATTACGCACTCAAAGAAAGCAACTACTTTCTACTTTAATTTGATACCTTGATCATTAAAGTTGGTGCAGTATTTGTCGAGATATTAAGTTTTCGATTTTCTCGCTAAAAACACGTAGTGGAGGAAAAAAAAGGTTGGGCAAATTTCATAAAATCGCTGGTCTTTGGTGTTTTTAACCAAAAAATCGCGGGTTTTTTGCACGGAAACGCAATATTTCGACAAATACTGCACCAATTTTAACGATTAAGGTATCAAATAAAGTAAAAAGTAGCCGCTTTCTTTAAGTGCTTAATTTGTAACTTAACTCATTATATCCTTCACATACGAAATCTAGGAGCAATCATTCACGTAAGGAATTGTCGAAAAACTCCTTTTTGGGGCGTCATAACTCCTCAACCACTGGAGATATTTTGCGAAAAAAATTTTGTGTGCTATTGGGGGCAGGGGTAAGGTTTTCACAAAAATTATCAAAATCGAGGACAAAAAGTTTGACTCCGCACCGTACCTTTAAAAAAAATGTTTGGGGTTAGATTTAGGCTTTGTTTAGGCTTTGATTAAAGTTTTAGCGATTTTTACTTTCGGCTTCAAGTTCCCTATATACGGCTCCAAGTTCCCCACTTACGGCTCCAAGTTCCTTATTTTTGTCTCTAAGTTCCAGCTCCAAGTTCCCAAGGCTCCATGGACCCTAAATCGTTTAGGTTGCCCAAGAAGATTACGTAAAGGGAACACAGTGGCTTAGGGATTTTCTTGACGGGGTTCAATTTACGAAGGAAAGGCTTAAAGTCGGAGCTCAGAAACTTGCCAATTCCGCCTCAAGTATTAAACGAGACGGACACAAGGTGGCTAAATTTCTGCTCAGTCATCTGTGTTATGAAAGAGGTAGAGTAAGTTCTAAAGCAACGAAAAAAATACGCAACAATAAAATCAACAACAATATTACAATTATACGCAAGAGTGAAATTGTCTTAATATTACCAAAGCGAATGTCTTTCTTTGTAATGTACTAATTATATGTTTGTTAACCAATTTACAGCATACGTGGGCAAGTTGGGCCGGGGTGGGGGGTTAAATCCAGATTGGGGGGTAGGGGGGGTTAAAATCCGAGAAATGATTTTACCCATATCGTTTTTTTTTTCTGGAATTTATTTTACCCATATGATAATGGTTTTTTAAATTTACAGAAAAACTAAGTAAAAACGCTAATTTTAGGTCAAAAACTCTTTGTGTTGCATTTTTGAGGTTTTCATTGCTTAAAAAACACTCATTTTTACCTTAAAACTAGATTTGGAGGCAGTTAAAACTCATTTTAAAAACATTTTTCTTCATTTTTCAAAAATTTGGGAGGTTCGTTTAACCCCCATATCGGGATTTGGGAGGGGGTTAAATCCCCCCCTCGAATCCCTCATTCCCCGTGCCCATGTATGACTTACATAGATTTGTAAAAAAACTCTAACTAAGAGCTGTGGTTTAAGTAAGTAACATGTGTGTTTTTCTTTGTAATGCCAATTATTGTTTCCACATTCAGGGTCGTATCCAGGGGAGGGATATGATATGGGGGACATATCCCCCTTAAATTCTGAGGAAGCACAAAATTTTTTAAGGGTCCCCTTTTTGGTTTTTACAAAAAAATTAAGAAAATATTTTCTCCCCTTTGGTTTTTACAAAAAAATTAAGAAAATATTTTTCCCATGAAAGTTTTCCTGCGGTATATTTAGTGCATAAAAATGCAAAAAAATTAAAACTTTCTGCTTCGCAGACATTGTTGTATTTTGCTATAGACCAGAGTTTCGTTCAACCCTGGTCATTTCCATCCGGCACGTTCCTTGCAGACACTGTTCTTGTTCTTCATTAATATCAAAGGTACCAATTTCTAGATTTTACTCAATCAGTGAATAAATGATAATATTTGTAGCGAAAAGTTCATGTTCTATCTACCTACCAACCGTTATTTAAAATTACTATAGTCCTGCTAGTAATGGCGTGCTTAAGACGGAGGCAGCCACCCTCACCCCCAAATACAGCGAAGCTAGATTTTTTCTAAGGGCAGATTACATTGTTTTTTCCTTTAATTTTAAAAGAGGAAAAAATTTGTTTTCATATTAAAATATTAGTTCAGAAACATCCCTGATTTATTCCAAAAGTATATAAACAGTCAAAAACCCGAAATTCTTCCGCTCTGCTCTGCGGGAAGTTTAAATCGCCTTATGGCTTTCAATAGTAAAGGCATATACATGTTTAAACTACTATTTATAATAATAAATAAATTAAATTTCTATCAATGATTTTTCATATTTAAAAAAATTACGTATTTTTTGAAATTTAAAGTGATAAAATCACGCTTTAAATGGATAAACGATCTATTAAAATTTTAATTTTATACCTTATGTTTTTTAATATTGTGTTATTAAAAAAAGTTTTTTTAGTGTGTTTGGGTGCCTTAAATAAAAAAATTTGTTCCGGGGGGCATTCTGTTATCCCCTGACACGACCCCTTCACAAAAAACTGTGTCCCTTAACCCTGGTGGAGGTTTCCGGCCGTAGGTGGGCAGGGGGGTTGGGGGGTTATGGTTATACATAGGGCCCGATTGGATCAGGATTTTCAGATCCAGCCGGATCGGGACGGGATTTTCAGATCTACCATAGATGAACAAGAAGGGAGGTAGGGTGGGGTCCACCCCCCTAGCCTCAAAATTTTGGGGGCCTCCCCTAGAAAAAAATCCTGCCCCCCCCCCTCTTCCCGAATTTTCAAATTTTTTAACCCTGACCCCCTCTATATTTTGAAATCTAACCCCCCTTTCCCTCTCGAGAAAATTTTAAGTACTTTTTTATACTAAATTTCCTTCCAAAAACGTAAATTTTTAACACAAATTCATTTTTTTACACCCTTTTTATACCTAAATATTCCTTTTTATTCAATAAAATGTAGCATTATTTTATAAAAAAACTATTATTAAACATTTAATGGTTTAAAAGTATTTTCTTTCGGAAATTGGACCCCACCTGACCCCCCTCTAGGTTTCAAAATCTTCCACCCCGGGTCGACCCCCCTAGAAAGCTAGGGGGGTTCGACCCCCCCTTAGGTCCCCCCCTAGATTTTGAAATTTCATTTACCCGGGGTAAACACCCCCCTAGCTTTTTGACCGTGTTCATCTATGGTTGGAGGGGTTATACTCCCCCAAAAATCTCGACTATAGCCGACACCCCCCCCCCCGCCCGAAAATTTGGGGGTACCCCGGACACTCCCCTAAAATTTGGGGGTTCGCAGTACTAAAAACGCTAAAAATGGGGTATTTGAGGTATACCACAAAAATAATTTTTGAGACACCCCCCAAATTTCGAGGGTCGGGTATACCCCCCAAAAAAAAAATCCGGGAGGCTGTCCACCTGTGCCTGGGGCTGGTGCCCCTAGACCCCCTTAGTTAGGGTGGGGGGATCCACCGCCCCCAAACCCTCCGACCAGCCGCCTTTTGTGAGATAATCTAAATATGCTCTTCCTACACCCTTGGTTATGGCCCCTCAGACCCCCTTGGGCCACGTATTTTTTCCCTTAAGTATATCCCCCTCAAAAGAAACCCTGGATAGGGCGGTGACATTTTATCTGCGCATTTAAAAAAAACTGCGAACGTAATAGAGGTATTCCACGTGATGTTGTCAAATATTTTACGGTTTTTTTTCTAATCCGACGTATGAATTATTCTACATCTGAAAACGTAAAAACATATCTTAAGTAATTTACGTAATTATTTCACAGTATTAATTGTAAAAAGAGTTTTTTCAGCCTAGGCGTAGACCGTAGTGTTGTTAAAATATTCTACGTTATTCATTAAATCCGACGTATAAATTTTTTATGACGTTAAATGACGTTAAAAAATGAAATATTTTAAAATTTGATTCAATCGTATTAAGTTGAAAAATGTCATTTAGGAATTTAAGATTGCAATTTTTTTCATTTTTGCAATAATATTAAAAACATGCTAAACAAGGACTATGAATTTTGGTTTCGGGCTAATTAATCGAAAAATCGAAATTGCCACTTAAAAATACCAAGCTGTCTTTTTTTTTAGCAACGGCCAGAGTTACATTTAGCCCTGATTCTAAAACAGGAAGCTCATCGTCGGTTTCGACCCTTTTTTAAGTTTAACAATTGAACATAATATTAGAACAACTCTGTTTAACACACAGTCGGACATTCTCTTTTTCTTATGCATTCTTCCTAAATTACTGTTTAATAATTCCAGAAACGCAATGAATTTTTGTCTTATTCTAGGATCTAATCCATTTATTGATAGCACATTACGCCAAGAAAAATACTTGAAAGAGTTGTTACTAAAATTGGAAAAAGAACCTCATAGTGTAAGTACATATTTAGCTGTGTTTTGAACAAAAAATAAGATTATAATGCAAATTGTTAAAATTATTACGGACATTTTGTGACTTCAATTAAAAAACTGACTGCATTTACTAGCGATTCGTGCAAATAGGCAACCCCTGCCTTCGTGATAATCATACATACGGATAAATAATACCCGCTCCATGGGTTTTAGATGTGTCAGTGTCATAGGTGGGCGTGGGCAGGGGGACCCCCCGAAATTTCGAACTTTGCTGACACCCCCCCCTAAATTTGGGGTACGCGGGGACACCCCCCCCAAATTCGCTTCCTGGAGAAAAATTTTTAAGCGTTATAAAAGGACTAAACAAATTACCTTGTTTATGTCATATACTTAATTTTTTTCATATTATTCAATAAAAATAAATCTATAAAACAAAGGAAAAATTTTTACAAACAATTTGATACCTTAAAATTTCCAAAACATTACAACTGAAAAATGAATACATTGAATTACAGCTGAGCAATGCAAAGTACCAGAAAATGTTTAAAATTACTTCCAACCTTTAATTTTTAATACCACCATATAACAATCGGGGGTCCAGCGTGGTCGTGTCAAGATTAAAAAACAAAGTAACACAAATTTGGAAGTGGAGACCAATTAAATCATTAAGAATGGGATGGGCCAGCGTGGTCATACAAGATTACAAAACAAAGTAATACAAATATGCAAGTGAATGGAGACTATAATTAATGGAGCGCTGAGCGAAGCACGAGAAAATTTTTTTAAAAATGATCGTTCTAGGCCCCCCATTTTTATCCTTGGCGACCCAAAAAGGGGGTCTAACTCCAAATTTTTCCCTTTGCCGACCTAAAAGCGGGGTCTAGACCACCCTGGCTACGCCCATGTATGTATATAATCTTTAATTAAATATAAGATTATCTGGGTTTTTTTTCGCCAGCGCCTGGGCGCCAGCTGGCGCCTAGCTTACAAATTTTAGGCGCCAGCCCAGAAATCTGGGCGCCAGTGACAGAATATTTTTTTATGTCCACAAAAAGGATTAATGTTATTGGTTTTTTCATTATGCATATTTTTGGATGGATTTTGTAGTCAAACGTTTTGTTGTATTGTACAAATTTTAAAAAAAAATTTTTGTCCATCTCTCAATACTCAACTTTAAATACGTAAAATTATGTTACAGACTTATATAATTTTAAACGAAAACATTAACACTTGTGATGCTCCTACCCTCCCACATCATGCTCCGGAGCTCTGGCCATTTAAAGCATACATGGGCACGGGGGGGGTTGGGGGGGTTAACCCCCCCCAAATTCTGAGAAGTGGGGTTTAACCCCCCCCCACTCAGAAGTGGGGGGGGGAGAAAAAGTTAACCCCCCCAATTTTGAAAAAATGAAGAAAAAAATGTCTTTAAAATGACTTCTAACTGCCTCCAAACTTAAGTTTTGAGGTCAAAATGAATGTTTTAAGCAATAAAAAGCTCAAAAATGCAATAAAAAGGGCTTTTTGACCTAAAATTAGTGTTTTTAACCTATTTTTCCTTCAAAATCGAAAAACGATATGGGTAAAATGCACTCCAGAAAAAAAACGATATGGGTATTTTGCGTTTCTCGGATTTTAACCCCCCCCCCCCTAATTTGGGGTTTAAACCCCCCCACTCCGGACCAACTTGCCCATGTATGATTTAAAGCAAAGGGAGTTTTGGAGTTTCGCCCCTAAGAAATTGATTTCAAGGTTATTTAAGCTTAATATTTTAAATTATTTTATTTGCATTAGGTTTTTTATTGGTTTTCATAAGTTTTGAAAAATTTTAATTTACAAAAAGTTGTTGACTAAATAATCTCTGGAATAGCTTTTTATTATTCACAAAATTAGTACAAAAGTAATGTGGAGCTCCTTGGATTGCTCCCAGAGCTCTGCAAAGTGGAGCTCTGTTCCAGACAGCTCAAAACTTTAGTGTTAATATAAATTCTTTTTAAAACTTTGAAAATTCTTGCAATAACCCTGGAAGCAAATAAGAATTTTATCAGAAGTTATTTTCACGTTTTAATTAAAACTAAATTTTAATAATTGAGTGTTTCTAGATTTTTATTCTTAATAGGTTTTTTTAGGAAAAAAGGTAACTAGTTAAAAATATTACCTAAATATTATAGTATATATCATAAAAAATAAACTGTAAACAAAATAAAACAATCTTTAAAAATTTTTAAAAATTAGTTTTTTGAAACCTTAAGGTGTTCACCTGAAAATGCAAACCTAAACATGTTCAATATAAGTTCTTTAAAATCATACTAATTTATTTAAAAACACTTAAAATAATAAATATATTTATATTTAATTTTAGTTTACTTAAAACAAATTGAAATGTTTGTGTGAAAAGTACTGACAAGTTTCAGAGTTTCAGATGAGCACAACGACCACTCTTAGCTCGAAATTTTACCTCTAACCATAGATGAACAAGGGGGGTAGGGTGGGGTCCATCATTCTCCCCCCTAGCCTTGAAATTTTGGGGCCCCTCCCATCTAGAAAAATATCCAAGGCCCCCTCCTCCAAATTTTAGAATTTTTTACTACTCCCTGACCCCCCTCTAGACTTTAAAATCCGACCCTCCCCCCTCCTCTCTTGAAAAAACTTAAGTACTTTTTTATACTAAATTTTCTTTAAGAAACGTAATTTTTTAACACAAATTCATGTTTTTACATCATTTTTATACCAGAATATCGCTTTTTATTCAATGAAATGTAGTATTAACCTTTAATGGTTTAAAATTTTGCTTCGGACATTGGACCCTACCTTACCGCTTACCCCCTCTCTTCTACCCAGGGTCGACCCCTATACATGGGAATGGACCGGCAAGCTAGGGGGAGTGGCTATCCCGAGTAAATGGCCCTTTGAAAGTTAGGAGGGGGGCCCAGGGGGGTCCGGACCCCCCTAGCTTTTTAGGAGGGGTCGACCCAGGGTAGAGCAGTTTGAAATCCAGAGGGAGTCCCGTTTCCAAACAAAGTCACATTAAATCATTTGAGTTTTTTAGCACTAATATAGAATTTTGTATACTAAAAAAGGCTATTTATGTATAAAACGAGTACAAAAGTACAGTTTTTTACTGCAAAACCGTGTTTGTAACAATAAATTTTGGCCTAAATTCATACCCAAAATTTGGCTCGGAAAGGGGGAGGAGGGGTCGATTCAGAATTCCAGAGGGGGTAGGGTGTCAAAATTTAAAAATTTTGGAGGGAAAGGGGGCCCCTAAATTTTTTTTCTAGGGGCGGGGCCCGAAATTTCGAGGCTAGGGAGGGGTGGACGTGGACCCCACCCTACTTCCCCCCCTATGCTTATGTATGCCCCTCTAGAAAGATAGGGGGGTTCGACCCACTTATGAACCCTTAGATTTTGAAATGTCATTTATCCGTGGTAAACACCCCCCTAGCTTCAATGTCCGTGTTCATCTATGCCTCTAACCCCCCCCCTCGCAGACAGAATAAGGGAATGTTTTAATATCCTTACTGTTGGGCCTCGAAAGTTTTGAGGAGCTGGGCTGGACATAATTATTGTAAAAGACCCTCTTCCTCACTTCAAATTTATTCACCGCACATTTAAAAAAAATCCTTTGAACAAACATGTCTTATTTTTTTATTTTTAAAACAGTTTTCCATCTCAACAACAATTTTTTTAGTAAAAACAGCCTTTTTGCACATTGTTTATTAGCATTTTACACAATGAAATAATTATTCCTACAAAAACTTCAATTAATGATTTAATGCTGGTAGGTACGAAACCTTTCAGATTTTAAATCAACATTACCGTGGGTTACATTACATTCATAAGTAAACAGGGTAAATAAAGTGAGATTCATTATCCATGCCTCGAAATGTTGTCCCTCACCTCGACCAAAAAAATCTAGAGGGGTTGCTCTTTTCGTTTCACAATTTTTTGATTTCGTTTTGAATTTCCCCGCCTTTCTCTGAAATTCTAAAATGTACCCCCTCCCTTTTTTTTGCAGACAATATTTGGGTGGTGTCCAATATGTACTGTCAAAATTACATTTTTTGTAAAGAAACAGCAGCACTTTGGAACATTTTTTATACTTAAATAACATATTTTAGTCTAAAAATTTTCATCTTTAGTTCTAAAACAGCTTAATTTATTGATTTTAAATAAAATTGTTTAAAAATCGGACTCCCACGATGAGTCCCCTTTGAATTTCAAATGGGCTGAAACACATAAGGTGCGACGAACCTTCTGGGTATTGAATACATAATGATTTGGCATGTAATTTTTTATCACAATAAAATTTATTAACAATAAATCAACTGAAAATATATGTACATTTATCTTAAAATATTTATTTACCAACAGTTGCCATAAATATTATATATTGTATGTGAAATGTGAGAGTCCCAACGTCTCCCTTAGTACTACGGGGGTTAACGTTCTCGTTTTTCCCGTAACACACATAATACAATTTTCGACATGGAATATATCCTCTCTACTTGTCATTCAAATTATAAATGGTATCCCGTTATTTAGAGGGTCTATATTAATGAAGGAAAAATGGTACAGCTTACGTGTGGACCAAGGAGTGGTGCAAGGGAAAGGGTGTGAGGGCTTTTGTAACTACTGATGCAAAGGTAAGTGCGCGGAAATGGATTGGTTTGACCAATAAAAATGGTCAAACAAACGATAATCAAAATGATCAGGACAATTACTCAATCAAGATGCTCAAGACAGACAATAGAATAATTTCAGTAGTTACAATAATAACTATAACATGCCCTTTCCATAAATCCTTTAACAAGGTTGTCCTTAGTCATATGATGCTGCACTGGCCCATATTAGTAGTAGTGAGTTCTAATATTGTTTAAGATGATATGAACAGTAATTCTCATTTTATATGGGAGATAGGGATTTCTATACAAACAAACAAACAAACCATGCTTTCCTATAAATACCTTTCTACCCCCTCTATGTAACAATCTTGTCCTGACCGTGTTTATCTATAAAGGTTTGATGAAAAGTTTGTTGGGACTTATTTTAAAATGGTTTTATAAACAAATATAACAATAAAAACCTATGGAAAATATTCACCAGCGGTTGTCTAATTTATCAGTTTCTTGCAGGTGGTCTGCAGCATGAAAGAAATGCGAATGAATTTAATAGAGTCAAAGATAATTCATATAATGGTCAACGCCAAAGAAACAAAAACTGTTACGGGTCTTCCGTCGTTGGACCTACCGATCAGAAAAATGTTTCCGCCTCCACAATATACTTGTCCCATTTATTCTGGAAATGAACCAAAATATTTGGATAAAGTAAGAAAAAATATTTTTTAAACTTAAATTGTAATTTGCTGCGAACTTTCGCTCTTGCACACAAAAAACAGATGTTTGCTAAGTTGCATGCAGAAAAATAGAGCAAAATATATTTAAATATCCGTTCCCTGACGGTGGCTCACTCTAAATCATTACTGTTTTTCAGGACATACTACTAGGCATTTTTCAAAAACACATCGTGAAATAAAAATAAATCCATAATAACATGGAATAGAATTTTTGAGTTTTGCTTGTATTTGTTTAAAAAAATTAAGAATCTATTTGCGGTTTGAATTGTCCGTAAGAACTAACTATTATCATAATTTATTTAATCGCGTCTCTTAACAAATGCGATATTCCTAAATATTTATTAAATCGTTATAAATTAAGCATACAAAAAGCTGTAGCTATAAAATAGCTGTTTGGTTATAATTATTTTCTATAGATATGTAGGCTTTGATTTGAGGTATGTAGACGATTAACATAATTAAAAGTCCTTGTTTTTTATATTTGATTAGGTCAGTTTTGGAAAAGGCATAATAGTGGGTGTTGGCGCCTCAGAAGCCTCTTACGTCATTCAGGCATTGCCTTCCTCCGTCACCTGCCAAGATGCGAACCTCCCGGCTTTAATGTTGTTTCTGCAGTATGTCACACAGTTGGAGGGGCCTTTATGGAGAGGTAGGATTAAAGTTATTTTCATCTTAACACCAAATTTTTTCTGCAAATTGTTTAAATTTTTATAGTGTAAACAAACTTTTTAGGCGTACGCGGTAAAGGGCTGGCTTACGGAGCCAATATTAACATTATACCTGAAAAAGGGCTATTAGTAATGGATTTGTACCGATGTGCCAATGCAACCCAAGCGTTTATTGAGTCGAAACAAATAGTGGTAAGTCATTGTAGGAAAAGTTAACTTCCTTTTAGAACTAATTAAAGGCAATATCCGATTTAGAATTGTGAGAAAATAGGTTAGGTTATTAAAATACATGAACACGTGGGAGGTTAACCCTCCCCCAAATTCTAAGGATGGGGGTTTAACCGCCCCCCCCCTCCCCCACTCAGAAGTGGAGGGATAAAAAGTTAACCCGCTTCCCCCTCCCAGTTATGGAAAAATAAAAATGTCTTTAAAATGACTTTTAATTACCTCCAAAGTTAAGTTTTGAGATCAAAATAAGTGTTTTGAGTAATCAAAAGCTCAAAAATGCAATATAAAGGGCATTTAGACCTAGAATTAGCGTTTTTACCAATTTGACGACAATGAGGACGGTAGTTTTTTTTATTGCATTTAAAACTTTTTCGTGGGAAAAATCGATTGAAAATAATCCTACATTATTTGAAACCCTGCGTTGAAACATGAAACTTTTTTATCATCATTTGTAAAACGGAAGCAAATAAATTGTTTAATATAACAACTTTATCTTGCTTATGGAATAACTGCCGTTATCGTTAAGAAGAGGGGGTATCACAGGTTTGACTTTGTTTTGCTGTTTACATATTTATAAAATCTGGAAATATTTCCTGTGTTTACAATAGACGTTTCCTTTTGTATAAAAAAATGTTTAACAGCTTCATCATACATTTTAGAACTTTTATCATAGAAATGTTTCCATTTTAGATTTGTTTTGCTTAGTCTACAATATTGTAGTATGGTTTGAACTTTGAACTAGTTTTCGTATGTATTTTGGATACCTATTTTTGTGTTTTCCATGCTATTTTTGGCACATATGCATTGATAGAATAGTTAAGAACATCTCAGATATCATTTTACAAAACAGCTTGGTATCATTTCCACAATATTTCGACATTTCTAACCAGTTGATTTGAGACATGTATGCATTTATTGCTGTGTAGTTAGTTTTTTTGTAGTCGGGATAAAGGTTTGCGTTTGTTGTGTCGTTTTTACGTGTGGTGAGTTTAAAGTAAAGTCAACACTAGCGTGATCAGACGTTGATATAAAAGGCGCAGAAACACTCAGAGAACGAACCAAAGAAGGATGGGAACATTTTTATGTTCAAGACAATCAATCCTAATCAAGACAATTTTTGTCTCGTGTGGTTTCATGTACCATTTGTGTTAAGCAATTTTGCATACATGAATCAAGAAATTTTTAAGAACAACGATTACCAAAATTCTGAGGAATTTGCCATGAAATGCTTGGCATATTGAAATCCCGGAAAACATATTAAGCTTTTTTGTTAACGCACATACAAGTTACCTATTAAAGAACACAACTTATTAACAATATCTAAATTGTTTGCTAAAATAAGAAAAGTGGAACATCTGGCCAACATAATTTATTTGATTCTAGGACACGAGGATACTGGACATGAGGGTACTGAGCTAAGAAAAAAAAACGTTTGCCACAAATATGTAAATTTTTTAAACTGGGGCCTGTTTCATAAAATACTGGTCTTCGTAAATTACAAATCTATCAATAACTTTTTTTATTCTGAACCATTTGCGTTGAAATTTGAAATGAAAAAAGATTATATGCCATGTGCAAACTATTTAAAATTTCATGTACGTAGCTGTTGTGTGTTTAAAGTTATTCCAGTTTTAAACTTTGGCCACTTGTAATTTTTTACAAGTTCTCAAAAGAAAAATTTACCCTACTCTGACTAGGGTAAATTTTTCTTTTGAGAACTTGTAAAAAATTACAAGTTTCAAAATTCTGGGACCCCCCTCCTGGAATTCAAAATTCGATTTACCCCGAGTAACCACCCCCCCCCCCCCCTAGCTTCCCCGACCGTGCTCACCTATGCAAACAATTGATTGTTTCTCAGTTAAAAAAATCATCATTTTCAAAAATTTAAAAACCTATCATTATTTGTAGACAGTTTTCGTTAAATTAAGCTTCTACTTGTTGTTCAACGTGTAACTGGCAATAAGTTACAGCTGAAATGCCAAATGATATCAAAATGAGCAAAATTTGGGAAAAAAGTGCATTTAATTTTGGCACTTTTTAAAAGGACTCCCTTAATCGAGTTTAAGTGCAATGCTATGACCCTTACACATTTCAACGTTGCCTTTTAACTATTTACAACTACAATTTAACACCCGACCACTTAATTCAACCCGTTTTTACCTACAGCAATATGTGTGCCGAAATTACACTATTTTATTTTATAACGATTGCTCACCACAGACGCAACGTAGAACCACGGGGACTAAAAATTCGGAAAATAGACTAAATTTTACCAGGACAGTTTAATTTTTAAACCAATTTATTGCGTAATCATGAAATGCCGATGTTCTAAAAATGAGTAAAAATTTATTTTTTATTAATCACACAATTTCACATGAAAATATCATAACATAACAAATAAAAAGCTCACGAGTCATCTACATATAATTAGCTCTCATTTAAGCTATCAAACGTCGTATTCCGTCCAGGATTACCAAAGATATAGTCCAAAATCAAAAATTCCCAATTTGGAAAAGTGCCAAAATTAAATGCACTACCCTAAAACAAACTATTGTTATGCAATAAGTTTATCCCGCTTTATGCGGGAAGGTTATGTTTTTTGCTCGTCACTATTCTCGTGTCCAGTACCCTTTTGTCCCCCCTTGCATAATAAATCGATTTTGCTGCGAGGTTGTGGTGAACGCAATTTTTTTAAGCCCAGTACCTTCGTGTCCAATACCCTTGTGTCCAGTACCCTCGTGTCCAGACCCTCGTTTCCATTACCCTCGTGTCCAGTACCCTTGTGTCCCGTTCCCAATTAATTTATCTAAAATTAGTAAAAGCAAAGATTGAGATTAAAAAAAAGAAGAAAACAATAGGGTAGTGCATTTAATTTCGGCACTTTTTTGTTTTTCCGATGTAACTTTTTATTGTTGTATGGCCCGATTTTCATGTTTGATGGCTCATTTTGAAGCTTTCACGATACTGCGTTGCGTCACAAAAGTTTCACTGTATGAAGTTTTTAAAAAAATGGAAAATTGCCGAAATTAAATATGTGCATTTAATTTCGGCACTTTACAAACAATCGATTGTTTCTCAGTCAAAAAATCATCATTTTCAAAAATTTAAAAGCCTATCATTATCTCCAGACAGTTTTCTTTAATTTAAGCTTCTACTTGTTGTTTAACTTGTAACTGGCAAAAACTTACAGCTAAAATGCCAAATGGTATCAAAATGAGCAAAATTTGGGAAAAAGTGCATTTAATTTTGGCACTTTTTAAAAGGACCCATTTAATTGTGTTTAAGTGCAGTGCTATGACTCCTACACTAATTGTGTTTAAGTGCAGTGCTATGACTCCTACACATTTCAACGTTGTTGAACTATTTACAACTACAATTTAACATCCGACCACTTAATTCAATCCGTTTTTACCTACAGCATATGAGTGCCGAAATTACACTATTTTATTTTATAACGATTGCTCACCACAGACGCAACGTAGAACCACGGGGACTAAAAATTCGGAAAATAGACTAAATTTTACCAGGACAGTTTAATTTTTAAACCAATTTATTGCGTAATCATGAAATGCCCATGTTCTAAAAACGAGTAACAAATTTATTTTTTATAAATCACATAATTTCACATGAAAATGTCATAACATAACAAATAAAAAGCTCACGACTGTCATCTACATATAATTAGCTCTCATTTGAGCTATCAAACGTCGTATTCCGTCCAGAATTACCAAAGATATAGTCCAAAATCAAAAATGCCCAATTGGGAAAAGTGCCGAAATTAAATGCACTACCCTACACAAAGACAAAACTTTTATTATTTTATTAGCAGACCTGTGCACTGCCCCCCGGGGTTATAATGGGGGGGGCTTTTCCAAAACGGGGGGTGCAACTTTTTTGAAACGGGGGGGGGGGGCAAGCAGGGTGGAAAGAAAAAAAAAGAGAAAAAAAAGAAAGGAAAAGGGAAAAAAGGGACAAAAAAAGCGAAAATAAGGTAAAAATAGGTCTAAAATAGCTTAAATTTCATTGAATAGGGTAAAAACTGCAAAAATTTCGCAGCGCAATGATGGCGTTATAGTAGGTAAAAATGGCGTCATAATTTTTAGGTAATTTTTCATTTTTCCGCGAGGGGGGGGGGCAAATCCTCCAATAAAGCGGGGGGGCATTTTCAAACCGTGCACAGGTCTGTATTAGTCACGGGCGTAGCCAGGATTTCGGAAAAGAGGGGTTGTACTCCATACAAATTTTTTGAAAGGGGGAGGGGTTGTACTCCAAATTTTCAAAATACCGTAAAAAAGACATTAAAAAGGGTAAAATTTTTTGCGCTTGGCGCTAGGTGATTCTTTTTGTTGTTATTTGCATTGTTTTTTTAAGTTAAACTTGAAAAATTTCCGGTTTAAAAAGGTATAGCGTTAAAAAATTGATAGCATGAAAAATTTTTTAAAATTGTCTTTGAAATTCATTAAAAACATTACTTAAATGTTGTAAAAAGGTATATAAATGTCGAGCGCTGAGCGGAGCGAAGCGCGTGGAAATTTTTTAAAATTGTTCTTTTCGGACCCCCAAATTTTTACCTCCGCCAACCCAAAGGGGGGGGGGTTGCCACCCCTACAACCCCCCCTGGCTACGCCCTTGGTATTTTTTTTTTTTAAAGCTGAAGCGGGCCGGCCATGGATATTCCATATTACCGCCTACCACCCTATATCAGCACTGTTGTTGATGTAGAATGTTAGTCAAAGCCCCACCCCTATCAGAGGATTTTAGGGATTAGATGTGAGGTTATGTTTAATAATACAGAGAGAACAATAAAAATAATAAAAATAAAAAAAGGTATAATAAAAGGACTATAAGCAAAAGTAAGAAGAGTCGGGAGTTGATCATGATGATGGCTGAAAGTAGGTAACATTTTGATGTTGATGGTGGTTCTTGCTGGAAGTTTTGGTTTGTCCCTTTTTGTTGTTTTTGTTGTTTTTTTTTGATTTGTTTGCCTGGTGACAGTATTGCCATCTGGTCCTGGTATTTCTCCTATAATAGAAAAACAAAATTAGTATATAGTTTACCAAATGTAACAGCGTAATTTATTTTACAATAGTGTATGTAAAGATAAACTTACTCCTCTGCCATCTGGTCCTGGTATTTCTCCTATAATAGAAAAACAAAATTAGTATATAGTTTACCAAATGTAACAGCGTAATTTATTATTAGTATTAATTTAATTTTTGTTTAGTTGGATTTATTAAGTGGAAAAGAGGAGTTTGATAAAGAAGAATTTGAAGGTGCAAAAAGAAGTTTGGTCTACGAAATAATCAGAGAAGAAGAAACCGTTTCCAATGCCAGTATTCAGTCTTTAATGTCTTATTTTCGAGGAGTCCAGCAAAGTTACCATAAGTAAGTGTAAGCTAAATTAATTACTGAAATAAACGGTTTATTTTTATGTATCTATTAATATATAAACTTAATGTAATGCTTTTTAAAAAATTTACCGAATTAACTCAATGGATATTTATATTTCAGGGAACTGTGCTACAGTGTATGGGATGCGAGCATCGAACAGGCTATTGCCGCTGGTCACAAATACGTAAAGCCGCTTTTTGACTTTAAAAAAACCAACACCGCAATTACCACACACCCGTCCAAAATCCAAGAACTCTTCAAATCTTTTAAACAGTGAGTTTTTAGTACAACATTTTATTTACTTTTTGAAAAATGATACGTACTGGCATAGGTGGGCAGCCTCTCGGATTTTGGGGGGGGGGTCAAATTTTAGAGGGGGGTGTCCGGCAAGACCGAAATTTTGAGGGGGGTGTACCCAATATTTCCGCGCTGCCTTAAAATGGGCTTAAAACGCGTAAAAAAAGGTAAAACAAGCTTATAAATGCTTTAAAACTGTAAAATTAAAATAAGACCTTATTGCAAGTTATAAATTTTATTTTTTAATTCTTATAATAATAATGTGTTTATATATTCTTATAATTAGATTATAAATCATAGTTTTTTTTTTAATAACTACGTAATAATAAAATAGTAATAATTATTATTGTCTTGATTATAAAGTCAAGTATCACAAACTTTTTAATCCATAATCTTATATTTAATTAAAGATTATATACATACATGGGCGTAGCCAGAAGGGGAGTCTAGACCCCTCTCTTAGGTCGGCAAAGGGAAAAAATCGTGGTTAGACCCCCCTTTGCAGTGGCGAGCCCAGGATTTCATTTTGGTGGGGGCGGTCTGGGGGGCACTACTAACTCTGTAGGGGGGTCTGGGGAAAGAAGAAAAGAATGCAACCCAGTTGCCCTTTAGTAAATTCAAAAGCAAGTAAATTGCATAATAAAAAATCAAATTTTCTTAAATTTATAACATTAAATTCAAGATCTCTTTTAAACTGTCTTGATGAATTTGAACTTTTGCTTTCAGGTGCTGATATAAATTATGGTTCACCTGATGTAATATTTGTTCAGGAGACCTGGCTAAATGAATCCATTCCAAATCAACTAATAATTAAGAATTATGGTTACAATGTTGTGAGGAAAGATTAGGCCTGAGAGAAGAGGGGGGGTGTCCTACTTCTTATTAACACTGAAATAAAATACAGTGAAGTCACAATCAATGAAAAATATTTAAATTTAGAAACAATCATAGTCGATCTTATTATTCAGAGTAACAAAATCCGTTTAATTAATGTTTACAGACCTCTTAATATAAATACTGAGGAAGACTTACTAATGGTAGATTTTTTAAAGGTTTATATAAATAATCACACAAATACATCCATACTAGTTGGCGACTTGAACCAGGTATTAGGTATTACCTACACATTGCTAAGCAACTCTCAAAATGAAACTAAATACTTTACAACGTTTATGACACTAGGACTTTCTCAAATTGTTCCTGAACCTTCTCATGGTAAACAATTTTTGGATATAGTACTTACAAACGACCCTGAGATTTTCAATAAAGTAAAGCTTGCTCCTAACTTTGGAAACTCGGATCATGCTGTAATCTGCTGTGAAATTAATTTATGCTTGTATGATGAAAATCGCCATCACATATCAAACCTTTTGGTACCTGATTTTAAAAATGCTGATTATCTAAGTATTGCTTTGTTTCTTTCATCTCAAAACTGGGATCATAACTTTAAACAATTAAGTAAAGTCCAAGAATACTGGGATAAATTTATTAAATTAATTACAGAAAGTATAGTTTTACATGTACCTTTTAAAAACAAATATGAAATAAGTACAAAGAAAAAATGCCTTCTATCCTAAATATAAACTCCAAAATAAAAAGAAAAAAAATGTGGAAAACTAGACATAATAACATAAATTTTAAAGAAGATTTCAAAAAAATTTCTAAAAAATATACAAAAAGTGTTAAAAAATTTAATTCAGATAAAGAAGAAGAAGTACTTAGATCCAAAAATATTGGTCATTTTTATAAATTTATTAACAAAAGAATTAAACCCAAAGATAATATTCGTCCCATAAAGTGCAATGATGGAAGTTTTGCTACTGAAGATGTGCAAAAAGTTAAAATTTTTGGAGAATATTTCAGCTCTGTTTTTACTACAGATCAATGGCGTGCCCAGGGGGGGGGGGCGGCCCCCCCCCCGAAATCCAGTGAAGCCGGATTTTTTTGTAAGGGGGGACCCTTACGTTTTTTGAATTTTGGGAGAGAAAATTTGTTTTCTTAAATATTAATACAGAAACTTTCCTGATGCCTTCCAAAAGCATATTAATAGTCAAAAAACCAAATTTTCCCCGCTTCGCGGGTAGTTTAAATTGACAATTTATCTCAGTTTTTCAATTTCAAATCGATTTTGCCGCTCAATAGTTAAGGCATCCATGTTAAATAAAACTACTATAAACACTATTAACCTTTTATTACGTTTTAAACACATGTTTTAAATGGATAGGAATAAAAAACCTTAAATTTTGTTTTAATTATCATCTGGAATTAAAATTTCTAGTGTATTTTAGCGCCTTAAATTAAAAATTTTCTCCCCCGGGGGGCATTCTGCCCTCCGGACCCCCCTGACAAAGGGCTCTGCCCCTTGACCCCGCTGGGGGGCCCTCCCCCCCAGACCCCCAATTTCTGGGGGGCTGCCGCCCCCCAGACCCCCCCCCCCACAGGGTTAGTATGTACCCCCTCCCAAACCGCCCCCCCCCACCAAAATGAAATCCTGGGCACGCCACTGCTACAGATGACAAAAATCTCCCCTATTTTGAACCTTTAAGTGATATCAAACTTGAAAACATAAATTTTACTGTCAGAGATGTTTTAAAATTCCTCAAAAAGTTACCAAACAAACTCTCACGTACTCCTGATGGTATACCTGCACAATTTTTAAAACGTCTGGCTAAAGTCATTGCAGAACCACTTTCAATAATTTTTCAAAAATCATTCAACAGTAGTGAACTACCACATGATTGGAAAACTGCCCTTACTACACCAGTTTATAAAAAATGTGCTAAATGTGAAAAAGATAATTACCATCCAATTTCACTTACTTGTTATTGTTGTAAAATCATGGAACAAATAGTAAAAAGTGAGCTTTCTATCTTTTTTGTAAACATATTATCTCAGTTTCAGCATGGTTTTAAAGATAAAAGCTCAACAATTACTCAACTCCTTGATTGTTATAACGATTGGACTACTGCTGTTAATGACAAAAAATCTGTTGATGTGGTATACTTAGACTTTGCAAAAGCTTTTGATTCAGTGTCACATCAAAAGTTTTTGTATAAATTAAATAAATATGGAATTTCTGGAAAGCTCTTAAAATGGATAGAAGCATTTTTAACTAACAGGGAAACGAAAATAGTAATAAATGATACTATTTCTAATTCCTACCCAGTTAGCAGCTCGGTACCACAGGGTTCTGTTTTAGGACCATTTCTTTTTTTGATTTTTGTTAATGACATTGTAAATTGTGTACGAAATTCAGAAATAAGGCTTTTTGCTGATGATGCAAAAGTCTACTGTAGTTATTCAGAGATATGTGATAATACAATCAAATTACTAGATGATCTAAATAGAATTGCTAAATGGGCTAGTGACTGGCAGCTTAGTCTGTCAGAAAATAAATGTGAAGTTCTGCACATAAATAATGAAAAAAATGAAAATCAAACGGATTATTACTTAAATAATAAGAAATTACCTAAAACAAATTTAGTAAAAGATCTAGGGGTATATATAAACAGTAATTTAAAATTCTCAATACATTGTCAGAAAACAGCAAGCAAGGCTTTGAAAACAATCAATCTAATTTTTAGATCTTTGAAATCACAATCAATAAAAAATTATCTCACTGCCTATAAAAGTTTTGTCCATCCAGGCGTAGAGTATGCAAGTCCTGTTTGGAATCCATACATAAAACAAGATAAATACATCTTAGAAAAAGTCCAAAGAACATTTACCAAAAGAGTTTTCAAAAGATGCAATTTGTATGATAATGGATATAATTATAGATTAAACTTTCTCAATTTAGAAACTTTAGAAGAACGTAGAGATAAGATAGATTTGATTGAAACATTTAAAATAATAAATGGTTTTGTAAACTTATACCCAGATAAATATTTTCTATTGAATGAAAATCCAACCAGAGGGCATTCAAAAAAAATAAAAGTTAAACACTGCAGAATAAATTGTAAGAAATATAGTTTCTTTAATAGAGTCACAAATGACTTGTTATTTGTTATTGTAACTCAACTGGGTTGCATTAACACTATTCTATTTATTGTTTGTTTCTTTGGTAAAACAATGATTTAAATTTTATTTTTTCTATTGTATCTTGCTGGAAAATAAATTCTATACACTAATAATAATAAATTTATACCTTAAAAATCCACAATTTTTCTTTCTATTAAAACAAAACATTAAAAATATTTTGTTTAGTAACTACGTATCATTTTTGTGCAGACTATCAATCTGTGATTTCAAAACTTAAGCACTGAAAATTTTTCTGGGCCATCTTCGAAAAATAGTGATCTAGAACTAAAATGTTAAAAATGTAGATTAGTAAAATTTAATATAAGTCGTTTTTTTGCTCAAGTGGCCATTTCTTTAAAAATGCAAGCGCTTGTAGTTGTAACTTAAGAGCCCACAATCTTGCTTATGGGAAATTATATTATTACATACACAAAACTTTTACTTTACGAAAAAAATTATTAAAAGTAATGTAAAATTTTAGCTTAAATAATTTTAATGGAATTTGTTGCATTAAACCAGAAGTATTAGCCAAAATTGATAAATGTTTTTGTAGGTTTTTTTATATTTTTTCTTGTTCGTTTGTTCTTATTTACAACGCAAATTTGATGTGGATCCACAGCACAGCACACGAGAGCACTGCCAACAGCAGTATTTAGCCGTATGCACAAAACCGGTGTGGCCACGCCTTTTTTTAACCGCGCCGCCATTTTTTAAGCACATTGCGCAGCCATTGCGGCGTTGCCGTCTCGGTTTTGTGAATACGGTTGACAGTGTTGAACATTATAAAAGTTCGATATTTTTCTTGCCCAAAAAATCCGAATTTCACAAAAATAACCACCTTCCCGGAAAACCCTATAAGGCCCCCTTTTAGCATAGATGAGCAGCTTTGCAGATTTTTTAGCCCCCATTTTTTGGTTTGGAAATGTTCTTAGACTTCTTAATTATAATTTATAAAATCTCCCCGGTCCATGCTTGCCTATGGATGTCACATCTACCTGAAACCATAGGTGAGCAGCCTCCCAGATTTTAAAACGGTATATCTAAAAATTTTATTAGGGGTATCCCCGAAATCATAGGTCACCGACCTTCAACGGCTCAGGGGGGGGTCCACACCCCGGGGTGTGGAGGTTTTTGACCTCCAGGGGGGTCACACCCCGGGGTGTTTTTTTTGAAAAAAAGCACCTGGGGGTGCTTGGGGTGTTTTTACCATTTTTTTGACCAAAATTGACAATTTTTTGACGAAATTCGACCATTTTTTAAGCATTTTTTGGGATTGTCTGGTGGGGGGGGTCGAAAATGGGCCTTAGGGGTTGGGTCAGGGGTTCAAGGGGTCGAAGGTGGGGGGGGGGGGTCAAAAATGGGCTTTAAGGGGGGTAGGTCTCAGAGGCCGTAGGGGGGGGGGGGGGGCCCCCCCCTATCCCCCCCTTCGGTGACCTATGCCCGAAATACCATAGTTTAAATATTTTTAGTTCTAAGACACCCAAAAATTTATGGAGGGTATAATCCTCAAAGCCCTTCCCCTTTTCTTTCTGCCCACTAACGCCTGTAACCACCACATATAATTTAAAGGTGCGGTGCGGAGTCAAACTTTTTGTCTTCGATTTTGATAATTTTTTGTAAAAACCTTACCCCTGCCCCCAATAGCCCACAAAAATTTTTCATCAAAACATTTTCATTGGTTCAAGAGATATGACCCCCCCAAAATGGCTTTTTCAACAATTCTGTACCTGAAAGATGGCTTAATGGGTATAAAAATTTAAGTTTCAAAATATGCACTCAAAGAAAGCGGCTACTTTCCACTGATACCTTGATAGGTGAAAAAGGGGTGGGAACAGAATGTCGTCCCCCCCACCCCCCCTAGCCTCGAAATTTTGGGACCCCCCCTAGACGAAAATCTAGGGGTTCCCTCCCCCAAATATCCGAATTTTTTACCCCTGACCATCGGTGGGCAGGGGGGGGGGTTGGGGGGGTTATACCCCCCCAAAATTTCGGATTTTGCTGACACCCCCCCTTAAATTTGGGGTAGTCGGGGACACCCCCCCCCCCCCAAATTCGCCTCCCAAAGAAAAATTTTTAAGTGTTATAAAAGGACTAAAAAATTTTTCCGCGCTTCGCGCGGAGTGTTTATTCCTTATTTCCCCGTTCATTACCTTTTATTAACTTTAAATTCCCCCGCTACGCGGGCAGTTTAAATTTCCCCGCTACGCGGGCAGTTTAAATTGGCAATTTATCTTAGTTTTTCAATTGCAAATCGATTATCCCATTCAGTAGTTAAGGCATACATGTTTAATAAAACTACTATAAACACTATTATCCTTTTTTTAACGTTTTAAACACATGTTATAAATGTATAGTATAGCTATAAAAAACCTTAAATTTTGTAATTAGTATCATTTGGAATTAAAATTTCTAGTGTATTTTAGCGCCTCAAATTATAAATTTTCTCCAGGGGGCATTGTTCCCCCCGAACCCCCCTGACTGAATTTTTAAGATCACAGAAAATTATGTAGAAATTAGGTAAAAAAACAAAAGTAAAATGTATGTTCACGCGATCACCAGGAGACGATTTTTAAGCCGTTTTTAGTATATATTTTAAAAAAATTTCGCCTCCGGCGGCTGGGGGAACACCCCCCAGACCCCCCGGCCGACGCTTCGCGTCGGCTGGCGCCGCTACGCGGCGCAGGGGCGCTTCGCGCCGCTTTGACAACACTTCCCCCCCCCCGACCGACGCCCCTGAAATGAAATCCTGACTGCGCCATTGCACATTATTATTAAAAGAATTAAAAAAAATAAAATTTATAAGTTGCAATAAGGTCTTATTTTAATCTTACACAGTTTTAAAGCATTTATAAGCTTGTTTTACGTTTTTTTACGCGTTTTAAGCTCATTTTAAGGCAGCGCGGAAATATTGGGTACACCCCCCCTCAAACTTTGGGTCTTGCTGGACACCCCCCCTAAAATTTGACCCCCCCCTAAACCCCCCCCAAAAAAACCGAGAGGCTGCCCACCTATGCCCCTGACCCCCCTCTTGAATTTGAAATCTGGCTCCCCTTCCCCTTAGATAAATTTTAGGTACTTTTCTTATACTAATTTTTTTTCCAAAAACGTGAGTTTTTAACACATATTCATGCTTTTACATCCTTTTTCATCAGAATATCGCTTTTTATTCAATAAAATGTAGTATTATCCTATAAAAAGAACAATTATTAATGTTAGTATGGTTTAAAACTGTTTTGCTTTGGACACCGGACCCCACCTGACCCCCCTTTAGATTTCAAAATTTCGCACCCTGGGTCGACCCCCCCCCCTAAAAAGCTGGGGCGGGGGTCCGGACCCCCTGGGACGGGACCACATCCTTCTAGAATTCAAAATTCGATTTAACCCGAGTAACCACCCCCCCTAGCTGCCGGGACCGTTTTCGCCTATGTTTATACCCATTGAGCAATCTTTCAAGTACAGGTTTTTCGAAAAAAGCCATTTTTGGCGGGTCATATCTCCTGAACCAGTAGAAATATTTTGATAAAAAAAATTTGTGGGCTATTGGGGGCAGGCAGGGGTAAGTTTTACAAAAAATCATCAAAATCAAAGACAAAAAATTTGACTTTGCACCGCACCAGTCGGTTTTTTAACCACATATATCGATCCTGTCATAATTATTAGGTCCATTGTGTTTACCATGATACTTAAAATATAACGCTTGCATTCTTTTTTAGAATGGGTTGTAATTTGTCGATCAAAACATTAGAAGACGAAGAATTCTCGACGTTGTTCTAATCGAAAGAGCTTCTGGAGATCACGCTTTAACCAACAAATTTAGTTTATTTGGAAAACTACTATCCGAGAAATCACATTTGGACACAAAATGAAACATAAATTTAAGCGATGTAATCAAAAACATGAAAATCAAGATTATTTGGCAAAAACCCTAATTTTTAGATATACTCACTAGGGATCTCATCTATCAAAATCCACATCCGCAATATTTTAAAAACAGATGCTTTTGGTTAGGTACACTAGGGGGGTTGGACGGACCCCCTGGATTTTTAGGAGGATGGATGTGCTGGGCTTACTTCGGGAGATACAAAATTTTGGCACTAAGGGGGGGGGGGAAGGTGGATCCCAAAAAACATTTACCAATAAAAATATGAAGGCAGTTCAAAGGTTTTAGATTTGGTTTAACACTATATAGAAAATGAATAACATTTCAACATGGCAGAATCGTATTTTTCAATCATTGATCAATATATTGATCGAATCAGAAGTCGATTCTGCTGGGGCTACTTGACTGAAGGCGGTTTGATTTTTTATTTTGAAGATTTTGGGGCTTGTACCTTTCAACGCGTCTAAATGTGCTAATGTTTGTTAATGCATTTATCAGTAAAGAGGCGCAATTATTAGCCGTGAATAAGCAAATAGTTTTTAATAGATGAGGGCCAGGGGTCGTATCGTATGCTCAAGGTTCAATCAAACTTCAAGTTAATATAAGATTAGCGATTTTCGCCACACGGTAGACATAATGCCAGTATCGATTAGATAATCTAGCTTAATGCTAACGGGTTTAAAGTGAGATTAAAAATTAATATCAAATCAAATCGTCACTAATCCACATGTCGCCACCCACATGTCCACTAACTCTTCCAATTATTAACCACCTCCGGAGGTGGCTTAAAAATTTGCGCTTTTTTTCTCGATAATCTCAGATAAGTAACGATTTAATCCGAGATTAAGTTTTAATCTCACATTAAATCCGTTAGCATTAAGCTAAATTATCTGATCAATAATGCCAGTATGTTTAACGTTTGGCGAAAACCGCTAATCTGAGATTAACTTAAGTCGTTAAAAACTAATTTACTTATGATAAATACTCTCGGTGTTTTCTATTCAGCTTTATGGTTGCCTTATTGTATTTTTTACTTTAATTTATTATTATTAAAATGCTTGTTGTTTGTTTTGCCTGTTTTAGTTTTTATTGTGTATTGGTTGTGCATTGTTGTGGAATAAATTAAATGCTGCTGGTTTTTTTATTATTAAAATTTTTGAATTTTACACTTGTTAGTATCTCAAAATATGTTTAAAATGGTGTCATACGGACACTGATTGTCATAAGAACACAGTAGTAACCTTTTACGAATTCTGAATTTAGTTTTAAATTTTTTTTTTTGACAGTATCTGTTTTCTGTGTACACAATCCTTTAACCCAAGTGCCTTTTAGCTGGAAAAACAAAGTCATAAAAACACAAGGCTGGGTGATCAGAATGTTTAGTTGACACTTCTCAAGGATTCTTTGGTAAACACACACGTCAAAGATTAGGGCGCTTTGAACAGGGCCGGACGATAGCGCTTTAGAACTTGTCGCACAGGAAAGTAGCCCTTCTTCCAGTGTATGTGTATTTCTCTTTTCGTTTGTTTTATTGTGTTTCATAAGAGTTATAGTATGTATGATTGTGTTTGTGTTGTACTGTTCATAAACCTGTTCTTTTACTCGTAAAAAATTATAGTTGATCCTCCTTTGCTGCTACATCTCGTCCGAGCTCCAAAATGTCATTCAAATTTACGCACAGTTTTAGCTTAAAACCAAATTAGCTTGTTAGGTTTCTGTGTGCAATTTACAGGCTGAAAAACTAGGTCCTTGGCAAAAAGGTACCAACCGTTAGTTGAGTTTGGGCTGAATGAAGCTCTGGGGACGGTCCACTAAACGCGTGCTGACTAGGTGTTAAGTTAGCACGTTGTTTAAAACTTTTGATAATGTTTTTGATGTTTTTTCTCAAGATATGTTATGGTACTCTTTTTTTTTTAAATGGGATAAATTAATATTTTCACAATTTTATGCATATTTGTTTTAAATAAAAGTTAATAAAGCCTTAACCCCTAGTTATAAGTTTTTCTAACCCTTATAACTAGATGTTATTGCCTTATTAGCTTGTATTTATAGCAAATATGCATAAAATTAATAAAATATGAAGTTATGCTATGTAGACAAAGAGTTTAATAAGGTTTTTGAGAACGTACTAACTTCGCACCTAGTCAGCACGCGTTCAGTGGACCGGCCCCTCGTTGTTAGTGAACGACAACAAAAACTAGTCTATACAAAAATGATGCTGACTGGCGACAAAACTCGAACTTTGAAAGGTCATATCTCCATAACGCAAGGGTACAGGGCCTGTGCCAGGATTTTTGAAAGGAGGGGGCCAGACTCTTGAAAACTGAAAACGAAGTGCCGCATTTTGCGCCGCGAAGCGGCGCCAGGCGGACGCGAAGCGTCCGCCGGGGGGTCTGTGGGATGTCCCCCCAGCCGCCGGAAGCGAAATTTTTTGATTTAGCCTTAAAATGAGCAAAGTTGGGGCTTAAAAATACCTATTTACATTGAATTCAAGGCATCCAGAACGGCAGAATCCACTTTTGGCATACCCCAAAAAAGAAGGTAAGGAGAAGCAGGGTTCATAATAAAATTACCTTCGCTTTTACCTCCCCTCACCCCCCTGGACCTACCTCATCTTCTTTATTTTTACCCCGGAAGCATTCAAAGCCCGTATGCTCGCAGCAGCAAATCTTTAAATTAAAAACTTTTCCAAAAAATAAGCCTTAAAAAGTCAATTTTTTCGAATTTCCAGGTTATTTTGTTAGAAGAACATATTTTTAAAGTTAAAATCCTACTACAAAATTAGCAAAAAAACGCTCTTTTTTGTGTTTTCTTACATGCAAACGGGTTTCTCCGTTTGTCAACACAAAAACTAATTTTTCTAATAATTATGTATCTCAACTTTAGCCAATATCCAAATGTAGGTTTTTGAAATAATCCTAATTTTTGTGTAAAAACGTTTGACTCCGCGATCTGGTCTGACTTGCGTCATTTTAATTTTGGAAGAGCCTGTAAAAATCATTAATTATGACGTAATGACAAAAATATGCATAGTGTAAGGAAGTATTTTCAAGTTTCAACGAAAATTTATTTTGCGTTTTTATGGGGTTTTTTGGACCAATTTTTAATATTTTAATCAAAATAATAGAAAAAAATAAAACTAATCTTCTAAAATTTATGATTCTCGCAAAACTTTTAAATTTAGAGATTTGCTGCTGCCAGCATACGGGCTTGGGATGCTTCCAAATTTTAAATTATACATTTTTGATAGCTAATTGAAAGCTTAATCTTAGGTTTTTTTTACACAAACGATATATCAAAACTCGTCATATGTGATAAATTTTACATTTTTGATGGTTTTGAAAAAAAAAAATTTGAAAAAATTTTTGGCATTTGTGTTTGGCCCCCTAGCCCCCGTGGCGTCAACCCCCCAAAAAAATTTTAAGGTCAAAAGTAAGGAATAAAAAATGGCGGACATTTAATATATAACAATGTGATCAAAATCGTACACAAGTCGAGCAGGAAGCAAAACAAAAGCTATTATTTTTGCAGTGTATTAATTTGGCGAAAAATCGCGAAGACCGGGCGCTTTCAACGCTTCATAAAAAAATTTGAGCGAGCCCATTTCGCTTAATTTTCAGAAAAAAAAAAACAAAAAAGTATGTTTAACAGCATACCAAGCGGCGTTTCTTATCTCGTACTAATAAAAAAGTTGTTTTTTTTTGGGGCCAGGTTTTTTTCACCGCATCGGCCATATTGATGACGCCATAGAAAAAATTTTTTCCAAACCTTTTCAAAATAGTCAAAAGTCTGAGCTATGCTCCGATATATGTCCCATACATATTCTACCTTGCGTTATGGAGTAAATGACCTTTCAAATTTCGAGTTTTGTCGCCAGTCCACATCATTTTTGTTTAGACTATAGGTCCTTTATATATCATCTAGTGGTTCAAATCCTTTAGATAAGTACTCTTAGAGCCTTTTAGTCAAAAATTTTAATTATATAACCTTTGAACAAAAAGAATTTATAACAAGATATTGTTGTTAGAATATAAAATTACTATTATTGCAAAGAAAGCAATAATAATTTAACTTAAGTGTATTATTTAAATGCTCACATGAGCTGATTATTTATAGAACAAATTTAATTTACTGGATAAATATAAATTATACAACAAACAAGGCATAGAAGATAAATGTAGTGCAAAACTTATAAGGAATAATGATAAGACTTCTGTTCTAATGCAAACACAACAAAACACTACTATAAAACTAACATAAAATAAAACTATTACATAATATACCTTCAAATTATGGCGTTTTGGGCATAAGTTTAAGACGCCTTCATGCTGCTCTCATCAGTTAAATACACGGCTTCTCACTCAGTTACCTAACAACTTTTTGCATAAAAATGTAAACACAAATGCATATTATATAGCAAAAAAAATTTTTATTTAGAAACATTTTAAATTTTCAAAAAAGAGACATTCTGGATTACACCTGATGCAGTTACATACTGTAAGATAAAACATCCTGGAATTAACCAGGTGCAGCACAAAGGCTGCTAAACAGATAAAACATAATAACAAAACAATTTTAATAAACATTCTGGATTACTTCAGATGCAGTTAACCACTGCAAAAATAAACAGCCTGGAATCATTCAGGTGCAGCACAAATACTGCTTTTCAGATAAAACATAATAACAAAACAATTTTAATAAACATTCTGGATTACTCCAGATGCAGTTATCTACTGCAAAAATAAACAGCCTGGAATTAACCAGGTGCAGCACAAAGACTGCTTTTAAGATAAAATATAATAACAAAACACTTTTAATAAACATTCCGGATTACTCTAGATGCAATTAACTACTGCAAAAATAAACAGCCTGAAATTAACCAGGTGCAGCACAAAGACTGCTTTTTAGATAAAACACAATAACAAAACAATTTTAATAAACATTCTGGATTACTTCAGATGCAGTTAACTACTGTAAAAATAAACATCCTGGGTTTGACCAGGTGCAGCACAAAGACTGCTAAACAGATAAAACTATAATAATAAGCTGAATTTAATACACATTCTGGATTACTCCAGATGTAGTTAAAAACTACTAGAAAAAACATCCTGGAATTAACCAGGTGCAGCCCAAAGTCTGCAAAACTAATAAATCTGTAATAACCAGCAACATTTTAAACACTGGAACAATCTGGATTGCAGTTGGCATGAATATTAATATAAATTGTTACAAATATACTTTTCTATTAGTTTATTGTTTATAAGTGAGAATTTATTTAACATAGGTCGGTATTGTTGAGAAAACTTGAGAAATATTTTAATAAATATTTTTTCGGGAAACTGTTTATTCTTGAATGTATTATAAAGCTCTTTGATTTCTATTGTAAATCCATTTAAATCACTGCTAATTCTTGCAATTCAGATCAATTGGGAATAAAAGGTATTAAGAGCAATAGATTCTGATATTACTGTATTACTGTTGTAATACTGTAGTATTACTTCTGTAATCAATATATCTAACTACTAAAAAGTTAGAATCGTCTGTTTTATTGTAGACTTGGGTTTTAAGTTTTTCTTCAATTATTTCCAAGTTAATATCCAAATAAGCACATTAATTGTGATTGACATTTGTTTTACTAAGAGGTAACTGTACTGGATATATTGCTTTGCAAATTTCCATAAATTCTGGAACATTTATTGCACATAAATCATCCATATATCTCGATACATATTTAAGCTTTCTGGTGAGAGCTATATTTTTAGTGTCTTTCATAAATCTATATTCCAGCATTGACCAAGTCAGATCAGCTATTAATGGACTGCAATTTGTTCCCATGGGTATTTCGCTATTTTGTTTAAAAATAAACCCTGCAAATTTAGCATAAGCACTGTCTATAACAAATTCAGTTAACGATTTTATTTTCGTTTTATTGAAAGTCATTAAGTTTTCTGAGACTTTATTGGAAAATTGGAAAACCAACATTTTTTTGTTACAGAATTTATAATCAAATACCATTTCCCTGAGTTTTTAAACTGTAAGTCAATGAGCATTAATATGTTTTCTTTAATGACATTGTGAGGTAAACTGGTATATAATGTACTAAAGTCTGCTGTTATAATTTCTTTAACTGTTTTGATGGGTTGAATTGCATTTATAAACTAAAGACTTCCTTCTATTGACCAATAAACATTCATATCTGTTCTGGACTTTATTGTACCACTATATTTTTCAAAATGTTTTTCCAACTGTTTTAAAATGGTTCCAGCGGTTATACTACATAATTTTGTACTACATTGTTGAGATCCAGCAATAAATTTATATTTGTAAGGATTTTTATGTAGCTTTGCAGTTGCAAATAAGACTGGAAGTCTTTTGTCGTCTTCTTCAACCGTAAGTCCAAATTTATTTGCTTCTCTTACATGGTTTTGGATTACAAGGTTTTCTTCTGACTGATCATTATATGCATAAACATTATTTCCTGTAATTTTTAAGGATCCATTTAAGTTACATACAATTCCCATTTCTTTGCATAAAACTTAATAGAATTTTTTCCAAATAATTATAAAGTTATTTGCTGCCTTATCAGCAACTGTAATAATAAACTTAGACTTTAACCTTTGTAATACTTTTTCATTTATTAAATTTTCAGCTTGTTTCTTTCTTTTTTTCCTACTCCAATATTGAATACGTTTTTGTAAAATATATTCGAAACTAGTTCGAAATTCTACTAGATCTTCAGTTTTTTGTATATCTTTTCATTATGTTTTGTAAAAAGTCATCACATGCATTCATTGCTGACGATTTAACATCATTCCAATTAATTATCTTTTCATTTCGATGATTTGCACCTTTTAAAGTATATTTCCTGTTGATTTATCTTCAATAATATCTAAGTTTCCAGTAACAATATGTCCAGCTGGCTTGTAAAAATAAGGTGAATTTATACATAAGCAATTTGAATGTAAAACATGATGCAATTTATCTTTTGTTAGATTTTTTAGTTCTTCAGTATACGAAGCATACTTTATAAAAATTTTTGGTTCATGTTTATATCTTCCCATTTTGGTTAAGCCTATATTTAATTTTCGTAATAATGTTCTGTCTTTAAATAATGTATGAATTTTAATCATATCGACCCCTTTATTAACAAACTTTGCAGAGATAAATGTTTTTTTTCTTCTTCAGCTTTTATAACTTTTTTACATGAAAGCCTGGAAGCTATTACTGCTTTAACAGCTAACTTTATATTTTCTGGAATATTCTCTGTTTTGTTCGGAATTTCAACAATTCTTGTCAAGTGTCTTAGTTGTCCCATTATTGTGATATATACATTTCTAGGAGTACGTTCCGGTTTTACAAATTGTTGAATAGCTTCTGTGTATTTATATTCTTATGATTCTTATTTATATTATTATTCTGTGTATTTATATGTGTTTTATATTCTTCCGTGTCCGGGGGGAGAAAGGCCAAAACCTACCCCAAAAACGGTAAAGAAAATCAGTGACTAAGCTAAGCCTAAGCAAAACCTAAGGTAAGCCTAAGCAGAATCTAAGCTAAGCCTTAGCAAAACTTAAGTTTGATCAAAACTCAAACCTAAAGCCTAAGCGAAACCTAAACCTAAGCAAAAGCTAAGTCTAAGCTTAAGCAAAACCTCTAAGCCTAAGCAAAATCTCCCCTCCCCTGTCATTTTTGGGGTAGGTTTCGGCGTCCGGAGGCACGTTCATGCATGTGTGTGCAAATCCTCATTTGTGTGAGTTTGTGTTTTTACTTTTACATCGCTTCTCAATTGTCACAATAATGAGTATTTTGACAGGCTTCAATTTTATATTTTTAAGTTACAAACAAACGTACGTAATTATGTATCAATACAATACTAATCAAAAATATGCATAACGTTATGTTACTTTGAATAAAATAGACTTGAAATAATTATTTTATTTTTTGTCAGTATGTCAGTTCAGAAGAAAGACGTATGGACCCAGATTTCAGTTTGGTTGACAATATTGAAGTATATTGTTTACAGATGTCTTCGTGGGATTTTTTGTGTCGTCCATAACATTCTATTTCCTGCTGACAAGGAAACACGAGGAATGTGTCAGGTTTTGAAGATTCTGTATAGGAAACGCATTTCTTTCGGTGACATTTGTCGAGATTGCGATTTTTGGCCTTTGCATATCCAATACGCTAATTCAGAACAACTCTTAAAAGATCCTTCCTGGAATGTGTACTGTGTCGATGAAAAATTTGCATACTTTGTTCAACACCCACGAAATTTTACTGTAAAGCTTACTTAATACTTAGTTTAAGAAAAAGAAATTAAATTCTTGCAACTAAACGTGTAATATTTATATTGGCAAGTTAAAAGTGCGGTACAGAATCAAACTTTTATCTTTGATTTCAATGAATTTTGGTGGAAACCGTACCCCTGTGCCCTGTCCCATATACTGTTTGGTCAATTTGATGTTCAACCAATACTCTTGTGACCCTTAAAAAGGGCGATTTTTCGTTGATTTTTTATTTGAAAGATTGCTCGAACTCTATGGGTATAAAAATTTTTGTTACCAAATGATGCATTCAAAAATACTTTTTTGGATGCCTTCATTGTTAAGATTGGGGTGCAATATTTGTTGAGATATAGCGCTTATCGTAAAAAAACAAAAACCTGGAATTTTTTGGCCAGAAACACAGAGAAAAAAATTGGCTTGGCCAGAAACACAGAGAAAAAAATGGGCAAACTAAAGCTGAATTTTGGCGTACTATTTAACACTGAAAAAGTATCGAGCAGCCTTAAAGCTTACTTAATTTTATTTGATTGTTTATTCTAAACCTTTCGAAAGTTTTTGAGAAAAAAATGTAAAGGGTTAAGTGGAAAAACTTTTCTGAGAGCACTAAAATAAAATTATGAAGTTTTGAAATACAAAACATCAAAATAGATATTTTTTTAAATAAACTAAAAATATATATATTTTTATAGTTATTTAATGAAAAAACAAAAGATAAATGGGCGGCTGCTCGAAAACGTTGAAAGTATTCATGAAGTCAACCCCTTACTAATCCGTCTACGCGCGCTACTCTCTTACAACAATTTATAAATCTGCTTAATTTTGCCGTGACAAATCCATTCCTACACCTCGTCATTTTGGTTTTTTGTACGGAAAACGCAATAGCCCAACAAATCCGGCACCAATTTTAACGATCAATGTACCTACCAATCAAAAAAGAAAATAGAAAGGTGCCGCTTTCGTTAAGCGCATTATTTGTAACTTAAATTATTATACCCATTTGATATCTTTCAAGCATAGGTGGGCAGCCTCTCCCGGATTTCGGGGGGGGGGGGTAAGGTGTCCCAAAATTTTTTTTGGGGTATACTTTAAAAACACCATTTTTAGTGTTTTTACCACTGGGAATTCCCAAAATTTTAGGGGGTGGGGAGTTTGTCAGGGATACCCCCAAATTTTATAGTGGGAGTTTCGTGAGTAATCTGGATTTTTGAGGGGTATAAGCATATAACCCCCGAACCCCCTGCCCACCTATGCTTTTAAATACAAACTCACTGAAAAATGCCATTTGTGTATAACCATATCTCCTGAACCCTGGAAGACGTTTCGGACGAAAAAAATAGGGCGATTCTAACCGAGTGAGGCCGACCGGATCCGGGATTCTGGATCCGGCCAGACCGGATCGGATCTAAAGATAGATCCGGCCTGGTCGGAACCGGATCCGCACCGGATCTGTACAAAATTTTTCAAACTCAAAACTATTGTCTAATAATAAAATAAAATAATAAAAAAGTATTGTATTGGCTTAATACATACCAAATAGCTTCAAAAAAAAAGGAAAAAAAGTGGTATAAGCTTAAGCTTTCTAAATGGTACCAATAAAATAAATATATGAAAATAATGAGAGAAAAAAACTTATAAACAAAATTAATGTTACATAAATATACTAGCTATTAGGTATATAAAACAACTCTGTCATTATTTTTCATAACAAAAGAAAAATACTGTGGAGGAGGCAGTTGGTTCCTCTTGGGAGGGTGACGACCAACATGACAAAGCTTAAATTTTGGATTTTATTCTTATAATGCTTAAAACCAAAATTACTAGTGATTGAGCTATAAAAAAATGAAAAAAATATATGAATATTTCTAAAAAAGTTACCAAACCAACTTTCACGAT
>JASAMX010035431.1:0-52075 GCA_030248175.1 Microlaimidae sp. YZB2_3
ATAATAATTTTTTATCATAAAAAACATTATTGTCGAATAAAACACGATTAATACCTCTATCCTCGCATTTATTTTGGGTCGACTGCACTGATATTTGCAGAGTTTAAGTTAAGTTTTGAGTTTTGCTGTTTTTGCGCGACCTGTTTTTTAACAACAGACCAATTCAATGGATTCAGGTCGGAGCTATTAATTTTGTAGACTGGTCCTTTTTCTTCGGCATTTTTGTCATCACGATGCTTAGCTAAACTGTGAATGTCGCTAAGTTGTGCCTCAGAATAAGAGGGTCTGAGGTAAACTTTGCTAAAAGATTGGTTTCCATGCAGTTTTCTGGCATTATTAAGAATCAAATTTTTTTCCGTATTTGAAATAGGTTGAGAAAGTGGTTTCTCGTTGTCAAAAGTTTGACCTGTAAGTGTTGAAACAAGAAAGTCCACTTTGTGCGACATCGAGCAAAGTAAATTGTCTGACGATTGGGTCTTCTGTAAAGCAATAAAAGTCGCTTCGCAGTCTGACCAGATGATCGGAATTTTCATCTTTTCGTTTTGGTTCAGGGTTAAACCAACGCACTTTAAATGAATCGGGTTTTCGTCTTAAAACGTTTTTTTAATTTTTTCTAAAGATAATTTCAGAATCAAAAATTAAAAAAAATTAATTTTGCAATTTTAATACTGTTACTGCTTTTAATTAAACTGTTCCAAAACTACTACGTTGGATAGGGTACTGGATTTTATGCAAAAACTTATTTCTTGGTGTTATGCAAATTGCATATTGATTTTGTATATAAATAAAAATTTTAAAAAAATTGCACAAAAAATGTGTGAAAATTAAAATATATTTATAAAATATGTAAAAAAATTGAAAAAAGCAACTTAAGTACATGATTTTAATATATAAAACTTAATATCTTACAACAAAATAAAACAAATAAAACAAAATAAAACTTACAGTAATAAAACTTAATAAAATAAATGCAAAATGTTAAAAAATAAAACCAAATTATCTACACAAAATAATGTTTATTGCTACCTTTATTCTTTTAAATTTAGTGTTAAAATCATTAAAAATAAACGAAATGTTATCTTGGATTATTTAGATCTAGTGAAACCTTTGTTTGGCTTATTTATTCGCACTTGGCAGGCGTTGACACAGCGATTTTGGATTATTTGCTCGCATTTGAGAACAAATAATCCAAAACGCGTTGGATTATTTGGACCTTGGATTATTTGTTCGCACACTCCCATTTTGGGGGGCTCATATCTCCTGAACCACAATAGACATTTTGATAAAAAAAATTTTGTAGGTTATTTGGGGCAGGGGTTAGGTTTTCACAAAAATCATCAAAATACAAGACAAAAAGTTTGTTTCGGTACCGTACCTTTAAGGAAGGATTTGCGAATTTCAATGAACATTTTAGTTTACATTTAGATGGTGTTATTTGGGCCAGATTTTTAATGTTTTAAATCAAAATAATATAAATTACAAAATTTAAAAACCAACCTTCTAAAGTTTATTTTTGCAAAACTTTTACAGTAATCTAGCAATTTCCTGCTGCCATCAAGAGGGCTGGGAGCGTTGCCAAATTTTAATTGCGTCCTTTTTTGACAGCTTATTTTTGCTCATTGCGCAGTAAGCGAACAAATTGAAATGATCAAAGCTGTACATTAGCAATATGCCAATTTTATTCACGGTGTATTATATAGAGTGAATTATATATAGTGTATTTTATATATATATATATATATATATATATATATATATATATATTAGGGCCCGTTCACACCTGTTCCCAGTTCCCAGATCCCAGTTCCCAGATCCCAGAAACAAGAAAAACAAGTGTTCACACCTGTTTCCCAGATCCCAGATCCCAGTTCCCAGAAAGACTTGGAGCGGCGCTTCAACTTCTGGGAAAAAATTAAGGGAAAGCGAGCGAGGAGGCGTCTTCGCGCATATATCACACGCGCTCAGTGCACACATATAGATTTTACGTAATAATGTTGATAATTATGTTAATTGAGGACACACACCAGCTGCACAATATTGATTTTTTGAACTTTTTGTGTGCAATTATTACAACAGCGCTCCGCTTCTTTTTTTGCTGCGTTTCTCCAGGCGGGTGTTCGAATATGGAACAAAAATTGTTGGTTTTTAACCAAAACAATCTTAATACGATATTTTTAAACAAATTTAAATGTTTTAGTTTAAAAAAATAATCTATATTATTAAAACGTTTTTAAAATATTATTTTATTCATAAAAGTAATAAAATATTACGTTTTATTAAACTAGACTTGATTCTTAGCTTTTTTTGATACTTCAATTTAGCGCCTTAAAAATTATTTTTAAAATATTCTTTTTTTGTGTTTTAACGATTATTTTGTATTTGTAAGAACGATTCTACAACGCTTCGTAGGTACGATTTTCAATTACAACGCTTCGCTTTTGTTTTGTTTTGTTGCTTAAAGCGGGCACGAATATGATACAAAAATCCTTGTGTTTTTTTACCCAAATCATTGCTAAAACAATTTTTTTAAACAAATTTAAAAGTTTAACAGTTTTTTATAGTCTAAAAAACTAATTTATATGATCAAAACGATTGTGAAATATTAATTTATTCATAAAAGTAATAAAAATTTTATGTTTTATTACAGTAAACTTTTTTTTACAATTTTGTTTTAATTATTCAATTTGGAACATTTAAAATTTATTTCAAATATTTTTTTGTGTTTTAAACGAATATTTCCTGTTGTACGTTTGATCTTACGCGCGTTATTTGACTAAAACAACCCTCGCGCGCACAAGTTTTTATCCCGGTAAACAAACATGTGTGAACAGGCCGTTTCTGGGATCTGGGAACTGGGAACTGGGATCTGGGATCTGGGAACTGGGATCAGGTGTGAACGGGGCCTTACGTACCATCTAAGCGCGACCTAAGTGATGTGTGGAGTTAATTATTAGCGGTGACGTTTGCACACCACATAGTCAGACGAAGGTACCGCCACCGTGAGACAAAGATTTCTCGTGGTGCGACTAAATTTTCATCGTTTTAATCGAAGAAAAGGCAATCACGGCAACGTTTTAAGCTATGCTATTTAAATTTTTTGTCAAACCTTTTTTCAGTCTAACTAAAATTTGCTTTAAAGTTCGTTAACTAGTTAAATTTCAATGATTTTTATGTAAAACCTTACCCTGTGTCCCAATACATAGTAACTTTTTTTCGTCAAAATAATTTTAAAGGGATTTAAGAGATATCTATTTTCAATTTGGCCAAAATATACTTTGTTAGGGCATTTTGTATTTGAAAAATTGTTCTTTTACCACGCGAGCTTTTGTTACAAAAAACGCAAAAAAAAGAAAAAGCGTTATTTTTAGCTTCAATTAGACACACGGATTGTAAATTTACACTAAAAATGGGGTAAAAATCCCAGGTTTTTTTTATCTAAATACTAATATATTAGCAAATGCTTTGTTAAAATATACAATCAGGGTGTAGATATAAAGCTAAAAATATGGTTGTTTTGTTTTTTTTTGTAAAAATATTTCGCATAGTAAAACAGCAATTTCTCAAGTATCCTATCCTGCCTTAAAATCCTATTTTTTCACTTTTTTTAATCGTTTCAGATATTAGAGGAAAAAAATAAAAGGTTTTGAGGGGAAAGCAAGATTTCAAAAAAAACTTTTCGAAATTCAAGAGAAAAAGTTTGACTTTGTAGTTCACTTTTAAGATGTTATAAAAATGTATTTTACGTTTACTTCTACAAGAAAAGTTTTAAATTAGCACTTCGTCAAGAGGCGTCTCGCAGTAGCGGCAACGTGTGTTATAACGAGAACATTTCTATTTGTGCATCGGAACAAAACACGCAGAATTTTCGATTTTTTTTAATTTGACGTGCAGAATTTTAGATTTTTTAAAATTTCTTCAAAATATTTCAATTAAAAATCCGCAAAAAATAAGTGTAATTTTTTCTAAATATAAAATTTAAAAAAAAATTTAATGTTACGCTTTAAGGTACAAAAAATACTGCCGAATTGTTGGGGACTAATTTTTCTTTTAATAAACTGTTGGTGACCTAAAACATGGATTGAAAATCAATAGCAAGCAAGATATTTACTACTTTTACCTCATTTACTATCGATATTTATATCGTTTTTAATTGCAATTTTTTAAATAACGTATTCAAATTTTTTTTTAGAAAATTTTAACAATCCGCTCATTTATTTTACATGTGTTTAGCGGCGTTATTGCGCTTTAATTGACATTTTTCATTTGTTTTTTTTAAGATAAGTGGCTTAAAAAGCTCATTTACATCTGTTTGAGCTGTTGTTTTTGAGCATAATCAAATAAACGTGATACAAATGAATTGTGGTTGAATAAAAATAATAAGTGTGTTTCTTCCTGCGTTCGAGGTTTTGGAGATATATTATTGCTCCAATTAAAATTAAAGAACAAGGTCATGGTTTTACAACTATATTATTGTTGACAATTTGAAATCAGTTAAAAAAATAACAATAAAAAAGCAAAAGGTATAGTGACTGCGCTTATAATTTATTTAAAAATTTTTTCTGCTTTGGTTGATTAGTAAACTCAAAGGCTGTTTGGAAGCGTCAAATCTAACATGCAAAGATTTTTCAGTTTGGTTTTTAAAATCCGTAAAATTAGAAATAATGACCCTTTAGTTTTTTTATACCTTTTAATTATAAATAGATTGCTTAGCGGTTTTTCAAAATCAGAAACTGTTTACTTCTGAACCGAACTTTGCAGTTTCAAAATATTATCAGAAATTTAATGCCGTTTGGATTATGCTAAGCTGTTGTAAAATAAAGTTTTCAATGTGTTTTGCCAAAAACCTTTCGTTTTTTGATTTGAAGCTACCTGATGGCTTTTTGGTTTAGTCAGGTTTTTCTGTGTTAAAACTCTGTTGTTTTTTTTCGAATATAATATCTGATTCTAAAATTACAGATTTTTATAAGCCGCAAGTAATAGTCAACTGAGCCGTTGTAAAATTATGAAAAGCGGAACCAAAAACCTCAAAAATTTTGGTTTTAGGTTAAGGTTTAGGCTTGATTTCAAACTCCAGTTCTAAGTTTGTTTAGCTCTAAATTCCTCAAATAATTTTAATAATTCTTGTGAGATTGTTTTTATGGCTGACGCTTAAACCCGGGATATAGGGTAACTGACTTAATTTCGGCCACCTTTTTTTATTTGTTTGAATAAGTTTTTTCTGGCTTTTTCAATCAAGCCAAAATTCGGCCTAAAAATCAAACAATATCTATATTTGTTATTCCAGTGCAAAACTTGAATATTTCTGTTACACTTAAAAATCAGTGAAGGTTTAAACTTTTTTTAAAGTGGCCGAAGTTAAGGCGCGTGCCATTTATTTCGGCCACCTACAAAAAACCGGCCATAACTATTGCTTACACGAGCAATAAAACTTCTAAAGGTTGAAAATTTACCCTTAGGTATTGTTCTTGGTACATATAACTTAATTTTTTCCGTTTGCGAACTTTAATAGTTATTAGCAAGACTTTAAATAATTATGTCAAAACCTAAAAAAAACAAGTTTTAATAACTTGTATTTTTTGTTCAATTTTTATTTTTGGCTTAAAAAACGTCAAAACAAAGTCAAACGAGCAAAAAAAATTCTTTATAAATACGGTAGTACAATGATATTTAAAAACAGCAAAAAAAGGCAGGTTTTTTCACCTAAATTTTAAGGTGGCCGAAATTAACGGAATCTTAAAATGCGCAGTTAGTTAAACACATTGAAAAATAATTTTGAAGAAAATATCAAAACATAAAAATTAACGAATTTGAGCCTTAAATAGAAGATATTTTAAGGTTATATATTGCTTCGTTCTAAATTTTATGCAGTTTAAACACAAAGCGAAAATTAAGAAAGCCATAAAAAATTCACTTTTTGTATGAAAATGTTGGCAATGTAGAATAATAAAAATAAAAAAACTTTTGCAAAAACCCTTTATTCAACATAAATCCAGTTATTTTTGTGCTAGTTTTTTTTGTGTTTTAGAAATAAGCCAATTTTCTAACACCCTAAATTGCTGGCCGAAATTAAGGCGTGGCCGAAATTAAATCAGTTACCCTACTCCGTTAAAAAATTTTCAAAACAAAAACCGAAAATTTGATTTCTGAGAACTTTTTTGAATTTTAAAGTTTTTTATACTTCTTCTTTCGGTCTAAATGCCAAAAATTTAGAAAAAAATTAAAAACACACCTTTAAATCACCCAAAACCGGTTTTTTAGTTTTGTTTTTTGGCCATTTTTGACGAAGTATAAACCAGACTTTCAGATCAAAGCTAATAAACTTCCGGTGAAACATTAAAGTTTTTAAATATATGCTATTAATTTTTCTAGACACTTCAATATTGTCATAGATCTGGGATCAGATGAATCTACTAAACCTCCTCTTATTTGCTATATTTTGCTTATTTTTGACAGAAGGATTTTTGTTTGGACGTAAACGGTCAGCATCATACCTGTATCCATTGGAAAATGAGGTGAATAAAACAAAAAATTAACAATTAATTTGTTTTAATAGAGAATCAAAAATTAAAAACAACATTTATATATATTAAAAATGTACTAAAAATAACCGTGTTTACCTTGGTTTTTCAAGACTAGTTGTAACATAATTTCTTAAACTCTTAAGGCTGGTTTATATCGGACTGGCAGCTGACAGGTGGCGCACAGCGCACACCCTTCATACCGCAGCAACAATGACGGTGTAATGATGTAAACGCGCGCGTTCACTATCCACTATCCTTTGCCGCTCCGGTGTGAACCGGCTTTTGAGACTAAAGGTAAACCCAACGTGGCTGAAGTTCCCCCCATTTAGTAACCACTAAAATCACGAGAATTTGACGTCACTTTATTAAACAAATACTCCGAATTAAATCGAATCTTTATTGGCTGAAAAAGTGACGTCAGATTCTCGTGATTTGAATGGTTACTTAATGGGGCATTTTTTAATCCAACGAACAACTGTTGCAGCCACGTTGGGTTTACTTTTATATCACACCGTAGTGACGATTGAAAAGTAAGAACGCGTTCCGCACGAGTGTACAATAATTACATTGTCATTTGTCGCTGCGGTTTAAACGCTTGTCATTTGTCACTTGTCACTACGGTGAGAATATTGTCACTGTTATTTAAATGCGATTTAATTTTAATTCAACTTATTATTATAACGCATTTTAATTTCAATGTAAACTGCCAACTTTATTAATTGCGTTTTAACAGCCAAATTGTTTCGTCTAAAAAATATTTTAAAACTAATTTCTTTAGTTAATTTAAACCTTGTTTATAGCTTTTTTGAAAATTTGCTATTAAGAGTTATTCCACAGTTAAAATTGCAAAAATGGATGAATTAAACTGTTTAGTAAATCGAAAGCTATATTGTAGAAAACATTTTCTTATACTTTAAACTAAAATTTAGATATCCGGCGCCCACGGAACCCTGCGATTATTTTTTTAATAAAACATATTTTTATTTAAATTTTTCTGCGTTTTTAAAATTTTACCTCGTTTGATCTTTAAACTTACGTGCACGCTTTCACTTAACTTACTAAATTTACAAAAAAATATTAACAATCGTTAATAGATTCCTAAATTATGGATGTTTCCTATATTTCCCATAAAGAAGTTTGTAAATAAATAGACAAAACATAGACAAGTTCGTAAATTTAACTACTGCAGTATCAAAAGCCACCAACGTTGAGTTAAGTATAGTGAATTATGGTGGATGAACAAACCATAAAAAAATAATAAATAAATAAATTAACTAATTAATTATTAAACAAATAAATTGATTAATTAATAGAGTGATAAAATATATAAATAATTTATTTTAGGACAACTACTCTCCTTACTATAAGCGGTCGGTGTTGGGACCCTCGGTGCGTTTAGAAAACTCACTAAAAGCCTTGGAATCCCTACATCGCTCCGGAAAAAGGGCCGGATTCAGTCCGTCAACAAATCTGGAAGATCTATTGAGGCAGATCTACATTCTTCGCAGAAGATCTCTACCGTGATATTTTGTAATTCGTGTTATTACTTTACTTTACAGGGTGTAAAAATTGTCATTTTTTAAGCTCCCTTTCCTTCGGTGTTTCGAAGGGTAAAGTAATATTAGCACCGCTTTTAATTCCGCAATTTAGAGCAAATGAGGGTTTCGTAAAGGGTCGCCTACTTCTACCATAAGTGTTCACTCCAAGGCAAATGTTACAGGCTATAGTCTAGTCTGTGCAGTCGAATTTGAGTACTCACTCTTATTATACTGTTGTTGCTGTTAGCCAGCCAGCTGAGTCATATTGCGGAGTTCTTATGCAAATTTTGCATAATTTAGAATGGGGGCAAATCCTCGAAGGTAAACTCGAAAATTACATTATTAAGAAAATCAATAGTAGAGCAACACTCCTCTTTTAAAAAACTTATCGGGAACACTTCGGAACCCTGTAAAGCCCTGTAAAACCTTGATCCGAGTCATTTTGCAAAGCTCATAGCTTGATTTTTGGTCTTGACTTATATTTGTTTAAGGTCTAAATTTTAGTTATGACATGTGTCTAAAATATTTCTTACTCCAAGTACCCTCGGTTCAAAGTTTTTCAAAATTAATATTTTCAGGATCAAACTATTATGGTAATTCGTGTCAAATAATGTTAAACATGATAATAAATAAAATGTTTTCTCTTTCATATATTATTTTTGAGCAATTTACTGGGTTTAGAGGTTCCTGCTTGAGGTTAACAAACGAAAATATGGAGCATTTTTAGTTTATTCCGGTAATTAGTTAATTAGGGCTGAAGAAATTTCATTAATTAATAAAATAGAAATAAAGTTTATTAATTTAGCATAAAACAGGATAAGCAGGATCAGCAGCATAAGCAGCATAAAAAAAGTCGAAACCTTTTATATTACGTTTTAAGCATAAGCAAAACAAACAAACAAACGTACACATGGTAATAAAACTTGTAAACTTGCTAAAATTTTTGATTTTAATTTATTATATAAAACCAAAACTAATAAAACATCAAAGGTGTGTTTAATAATTTTTGTTTGCTAATAGAAGTTAGGATCAAAATCATTACTGAATTCTGCATTTCAAATGTTTTATTAGTTAGAAAAATATATTGTTAGAAATTACTTGACACGACTTGCGATCTTATCACAATTTTTGTGTAATGTACAGAATGAAAAACTGCTAATCGATAAATTTAAAAGCGCATAATATGAAACACAATATTAATATCACCACAAAATTAATAATAGCGCGTGGAAAAGATAATTTAAATTCGATAGATAGGGAAAAGGAAGTCTGTAGGGCGGGTTCACACCGGAATGGCAGCTGGCAGCTGAAAGCTAAGACGCGCATAAAATTTTAAAAAAACTGGGAGGGGAAAAAGGGAAAAAAGAGAGAAAGAGGGGGGGGAAGAGGGGAGACCGGATTACATTATTACGAGGTAATTTTTGCTGCGGTGTGAATTGTATGCACTGTGCGTCGCATCAACTGACATTCCGGTGTGAACAAGCCCTTAATGTTATTAAAATTAATATTATATTAGAATAGTATTAGCAAGAATATTAGAAAGAACACACCTGTGAAAAAGAGAATATTAAGGCTTTACTTACTATTTACAAGAATGTATAACCGAAGCTGTCTGTTCACTAAATTTTTAAACGAAATGATTGCGTCTTTTTCTACAGGCGCCTTTTTGTGCTCGCTACTGATTTTTTCCGCTTAGATTTTTTGTGAAATCAATATTTGTTTTGTTTCACAGTAACTTCCCTAGCCGTAGTTCATAAAAAATTTCTTTATTACCTGCAACTAACAATGTATGCAAATACGCTGCTCACACAAACCAGCTAAAATTAGTGGAATTGTGCCAACAAAAATACATATGCAATATCGGTAATTTTTCGTACATGCATTAAAAAAAGATCGCGGTTCGTTTGAATTTCAGATTTTTGCATTTTTGGCATTCTCCAGAGCTCCGATTTTCAAAGGTTCATAACTCTATCAAACTAATTTTGAGGATTAAATTAATGTATAATATCGTATTTCATATCCAAAAAATCTTTGTCAACTAACTTTTAAACCTTTTAAAAACAATAAATTTATTGAATATTAATACAAAATAATGCAGAAAACAATTTAAATTTAAATAATTTTTTTATATTCTAATTTAATGAGCAGATTTTCGGAGCTTCCTCTGCCTTAAACTGTCGGATCTCGGGAGCATGATATTTAGTGATAAGAAAATATTAATATGATCGTACGATTGTGTAGAGGTGCGCGAATACAAATAAATGAATTAATGGATGTTCATGAAACTGAAATGTTTTAACAAAATCAACTTCTGATTGCTAAATAACATTTTTTTTAATTTGTTAACGAAGTAACGAAAACATGAGCTTAGTATGTTTATTCTCCAAAATTTTCGTATCAATATCAATGTTCCAAACATAACGATGGTGTTTTGATAGGTTTCCCACTCCCTTCATTTTACGCCATAAACAAGTATACACCAGTGAAATTTTTTTCGTCTATTTTATTTTTGTTGCCTCTGTTCAGTCTTAAAGCTAAATTTGGGCAATATAATTTTCTGCGCCAGTTTTTTCTGTACTTTTCTTATGGACAAAGTGGTGGCCTGGGAGAGTTGAAAAAAGAGAAGGGAGGAAAGGGTGGGAGGGGTCGGGTTTCACTTTAAAAAATATCCCAAACTGCCAACATCATAATCTTCTAAAAATTGTAGTTATCCCAGACACTTTCTCTTTCTAAAACTTTCAACTATTTTTTTTAGAATATGTGCCACTACTAAAATCGCTAAAAATGGGGTATTTGGGGATAAACCTTGCATAATTTTCAGGTATACCTTCCAATATTTAAAATCGAATATACCATACAAATCTGAAAGCTTCCCACATAGTACTTTATGCCTGGGAGACTGGAGACTGCAAAGAACTTCTGGATGACCTCAATAATTTGCATTATTAAAAGTTTATATTATTAATATATATTTTAATATCGCAAACGGATTTAACACAAAAAACCTTAAAAATTTAAACAAAAACTGTTTGGTATGAAATTTTATATAGTTTAGTTTAACAATTTTTTATTCAACAATTATCTATCGTTTTGTGTGTGACAGAAATTTTTTACAACTGACTAAGCATAAAAGATATTTGTTTTGAGAAAATGTGGTGTTTAGAATTAAAAAACGTTCATAATCACGCATTTCTAATTATATATTTTTAAAAGGGGACCCAAAATCTATATTTTTATGATATAATTTGGGGTAGCATCTCAAACTACTAACTTTTTAGAAAAAAATAGAAAATTTTTTAATTTTTATGTAGAAAAATTTTTTCAGACTTATTTTTTCCCAAATTAATTGTAGAAAAATTTTTTGAGACATATTTTTTTCTGAATTAATTGGCATAAACTGACAATATTCTAATCCTAAAACATAAAAGTTAAGTAGTATTGACTCTTAAGATTTTAAAACAGGATGTTTGATCTTAATCGAAGTTCGGCGTGTATTGAATTAACTGAACTATTTGTCACTACGCCGTTGCACCAGAATTTATCTGTAAAATAATCAATTTTTTTCCACTTTCTGCATTTATTGGTTGTCTACAATAATATACGTTAAACAAACAGATAACGCTTTGCAGTAAATAAAACGTGGAAACGCAAGAATTTTTGCCTGAAATGAGCACAAATTAAGTGAAAAGTGGAATATAATTTGGCAAAATGGATTTTGTCACAAATGAACCGTCAAAACTACTTTTACCCCGTCGCGCTAATTAAACTTCGGGAACCGATATAGTCAATCCATGAAGAAGTATTGGCCAATAATTCTTTTTCTTGCGTTCACTTTTCGCCTGCTGTACGTTCAAACACGGTTAAAGAGAATAAAAACCTTAGCCCAAGACGAATTGGCAACTGTAAAAAACGGAAAAAAATCGAATTATTCTTGGCAAGATCGCTTTTTTGCCTTCGCTCAATTGAAAAAATACTGCTTTAAATCGGGTTACAGGTATTAGAAATTACATAATTTTTATACCTATTTAAAGAAAAAAATGTCAAAATTTCTCGATGATTTGTTATAATTTATAAAGCAGACGGTTTGTGGGGGAGGTTTTACCAAAAAAAATCAACTTCAGCAAGTTTAATAATTTTTATACTCTGTTGGATAAAAAATAGGTTTTGCCTACCCTACCTGTCTTTTTTTGTAATAAGTTTTAACAAAGGATAATTGCCTCTGAAGTAAACCCTCCCATTTATTTCTCCTATATTCCTCCACATTACCTTCTACCTGCCTCCAAGGCAATTTTTTTACCTTTTTCAAAACATTTTTGATGCCTCCTACCTGCCTTCACCCTCTCTAGATAGAATAGAATAGAATAGTTAATTTGTCAGTAAAAAATAAAATACAAAAAATGACAAAAAGACAATAAATATTTCCATCAACTGTATTCTATGATTGCGAAATGTTAATAGTTTTATTTCAATTTATTTTCTAACTGGAAGGCGACTCTACTGTGAGAAAATTATTGCTTTTTTTTAGAAAATCGAGAACACGGCAATATTACAGTTCATAACACGTCAGGGTTTTAAAGACGATTAAAATGTCATATAAAATTTGTGATCACGTCATGTTTTGCTCTGTGGGATTGGTTGTTTGAGATGCTACTTTAGCCAATTATCGCTTGGAAAAAAAATCATCTCCAATGAATGAGAGATCTATATTTTTTGTTCCTAAGCGCTAATTGGCTATAAATGATTCTATAACGTGATAACTCTGTAAAGATGATTAACACTAAACAACTTCCGTTTAAATAAAAGGGTTTTGACCATCGTAAAAATCAAATCCTATTTACAAACAGAAAAATAGTATGCCATTATTTTAAACATAACATCTAAAATTTAGTATTTTAGATCAATGGACAAGTATTTCAATTTTTACCAGCAATATTTAAAAAAAAACCCGAGTTGGTACGATGAAACAATACGTATAATGGAAACAAAATTATTTGCGGATACATTTAAAATAACTGTCGAAAACGGCAAAATTATTGAGTAAAATATATAATAACATTGATAATTATTATTAATTCATTAAGTTATAATTACTTGGATTAACAAACCGCAAAACAGTGTAGAATTTTTAATTGTTTTGTGCACGTTGAAAAAATAACGATAGTTATTTAATATTGATTTAACACAGAAGAACAAATCAAAATGAAGAAAATAGTTATATTATTACTACATAAAATTGTTAAATTTAAACTAAAAGGTTTATAGTACATAGTTCATAAGCAAATATGAAATAGATATGGCGCATTCTATAAAACCAAAACAAACACATTAAAACTTAATCAAACATTTTTTTCTTGTATTTTAAAAACAATCTATCTATTATAATTAAAATAATTTAATACAAATTATATTTAAATTTACACAGTAAGTCTGTTTGTCCGTACGTTTTAATTCTTGGAAGTTGCTCCGCAGCTCTGAAAAGTGGAAATTCAGTCCGGAACTCCAGAGCTTGGAGCTCCGAGAAAAACCAATAGTTATACAATGTTATTGTAAATTTTTGACGCCGATGTTTAGCGAATTGCGCTTGGCCTCTTCGGTATCTTGCCTCGGTTGGTTTTAAGGAATTAGAAGATGTATTTAGTCATTTCGCCAATTTAACAATTTTCTTCAACTTGGGAGACTCAACCATTTCCAATTTTTTGTACGAAACAAAAATACACAATATTACCTTCCGTACCAATGTGTGATTGTTTTTTTGCGAAACAAGAATGTTCCTCTATTATACTATAGAGAAATATGATGAACTCGGATCCAGTAAACTTTTCTCGGCTTCTTCATGTAGAAATATCTTAATCTTAACTAACTAACTATACATACTTGTTATACGATATTCCAGTCCCTCAAAAGGAAATTAAAAAAAATTCTTTAAAATTTATTTTTAAAAGTTTAGAGTTCGTTCTTTGGATTGTTCAAAGGGCGTTGTGACTTCTCTAAAGGCTTGGCTTAAGTATGAACCAGCCTTAAAGCAGCATTGTCACAAATAAAAATCCTATATCGCCCAACCCGGACTGCTCCTTTAATACTGAACCAATCGAGCTGAAATTTAAAAATGTTGTAGCCTTGTAGTGGAGCACTCCGAATCCCAAATTTGAGTTAGGTAGATTTGGTATTAAAGGAGCAGTCCTTTCGGGCGATATAGGAATTTGATTTGTGACAGTGCTCCTTTAAGAGTGTCTAATTTTAAATGACTTAAATACTTATGACAAAACGTCTTTTGGACAAAGTCCAAAGGACAATTTTATAAAAGCCAAAACGTCCTTTGGACAAGCCAAAACGTCCTTTGGACTTTTACCTTTGGACGAAGTATGAACGCTACCTAGAATTTAAGGGAAAAGTCCAAAGGACAAAAGTATGAATACGTTGTCCTTTGGATTTTGTCCTTTGGACTTTTCCCTTTGGACTTTTCCCTTTGGATTTTGTCCTTTGGATTTGTCCAAAGGACAAAAGTCTTTTGGACTTTGTCCAAAGGACGTTTTGTCATAAGTATGAACCAGCCCTTCTTGTATTAATTTAACCGTATTTGATTTTTGTAGCGAAAAAGGGCGTTCGCAACGCAGAAGAGTTAAACAAGGAGATTTTAAAATCCTGTCGGAGATTACAAAGAAACAAAGTAAAAAAAAATATATTTTTATTTTCTATTTGTAAAAAAAATCAATGCTGTTGTGTATTTTTGAAACAACCCAAAATCCTTAAAATTTCCAGAAAATCATTGTAATCCGAAAGGAATTCAACGATTCCACAGGTATTTTTTTTAATTTTTTTCTTTTCAAATGTTTTCCAATTAGAACCTCACATTAAAGAAATATAACTGTTAATATTGCAGCAAATAATGGAGTTAAATTTATTATCAAATAAGAATTTCAAGATATTACAAATTTATAGACCCCTCCCCCTTAACAAAACCCGTCCACAAAAATTCAAATATCAATAATCTACTTATGTTAATTTTAGTGAGTCTTAAAAGAAAACTAAAAAAGCAAGGCTAAACAAATTTAAATTTATGTTTGCGTTTTTCAAGCGCCTAGCTAAAATTTAAATTTAAAAATCCGCAAAAAATTTTTTCCTTAGCAGATAAGAATTTAGTTGCAAAAAATGTTTCCAGTTGATCTTCGACTCTCAAAAATAGTAATAATTCGGCAATATTGAAATAATTTTAAAAAACCAAACTATCAATTTATTCAAAAAACACAATGCTAGTCTCAGATAATATTAAATTTTATTCATTTTTTATTTATGCTTTGCAATTTAATTAGTTATCTATTAGTTATTTTTTATTGTCTATGTATTTACACGACAAAATAAATTTATTTATTTATATTTATCAAAGGTGGATAATACGATGATTCGCGACAAAGGTGTGACACTATTGTTTAACAAACGCGGCCATGCGAAAGACAACCAGCGGACGGACGGGTGTCATCGTGACGGACGGGTGTCATCGTGACGGACGGGTGTCATCGTGACGGACGGGTGTCATCGTGACGGACGCGTGTCATCGTGACGGACGGGTGTCATAGTGACGGACGGGTGTCATTGTGACGGACGGGTGTCATCGTGACGGACGGGTGTCACGATAAATAGTTTAGAACCATGTTTCTAAAGATATTTATTTAATCTTCTTGGCTGGCTTCCAAACACTTAGCTCAGCATTCTCAAGAAATTACTATAGATGTAATGCATAAATAAAAAGAATATGCTTTACAGTGAGAGCATAAGTCACTTAGTTTTAAAGAAATGTAGTTTGACAGAATTATTTGCTTTTTTTGAAACATCTTTTAAGGTTTTAGTGGGTTTTTTCTACACTTATTCATGTGTTATTTTGAGTAACGAGCGAAGGGGGATAAATGTTTACTGGATGTATTTAATGAGCCTTCTTTCTTTTCTTCAAAAAAAATAAATAAATAAAGTGGCAAATAAAAAAAATCCCTATAATCAAAACAAAATGACAAAAGATTAAGGAATAAATCGTTGAAAACCTTGAATATATTTTATATTTTACAAATTAAAGGATTGTAAAGAACACAACAAATGCATATTTTGTATTTTTTTTAAAATAAAAAATACAATAAAACTGAACACAAACTAATACATTTTTTATAAAAAATACCGCAGATTTGTCGGCATTTTAATGCAAAATAAAGTTCAGTTTACATTATTTTTAAAAATTCCCCAAAACACCAAAGAAAAGTAAAAGTATTGCCTGAAAACATCGGTGGTTGCAAACAGCCTTTATATTACGTTTTTAGGCGAACTTAATCATAATTAGGGTGGCACAGTGGATGGTCTTTGGATACGCATTTGAGGGTTCTAAGTTCGAACCCCTCAGTTCGTGTTTTTTCTCGCCTAGGCACATTAATGTTTAATTTTATTTCTTTATCTTTTTACATGAAAAAAACCCGAATGAAAATAACAAATACTTAATTTAAAGAAACCACAATTGTGCACATTTGCATGTCATATCCTTTTGCTTTTTTCACGAATCATTTTTAAACTAAACTGAAAATTTTTTTCCTGGTAGTTTTTTAAACAAATAGTCCTTTTAAGTAATTGTGGGCATATTTTTCATATCTTTAAACTTATTTTATGACAAATTAATACAAATGTAACTTCTTAATTTGTTTTCGCGGTTTTTTTATATTAAAAAAGGTTAAATTTGCCTTTATTTAAATTATTTAAATTTGTATGAATGTGATTTTATACTAGCTTAATAATATATTTTTGTGTTATTTATTCTGGTTTTCACGCAGCATCTGTTTTTTGTAGCTTATTCGAGTTTTAAAAAAAGATACGGTATTAAATTCTAAGTTTTTAAGAATTCTATAAAAAATTGGTACCGCTGATTTTTTTACAAATAGCGAAATAAAAAATCTTATTAAATTCGTGATCGAAAATGCTTACGTAAAATTTGCTGGTATTATTTTTAAACAAATATCAGGTATACCAATGGGTGGCAATGCATCACCACAAATAGCTGATCTTGTACTTTCTTTTATGGAATTTCAATACTTAAAAAATAATTATCTATCAAGAAAAAATACTGAAACTGCATGTAGATATATTGACGACGTTTTGTGTTCAAATTATCCCGCCTTTATTGATTTGTGTTTGAAAATTTATCCTATTTCGTTGCCACTAACTGTAACGTCAAATAGTTTATATCAATGCGATTATTTAGATCTAGATCTTACATGTAATAATGGCTACTTAAATATTAATGTTTTTAACAAAACCGATGCTTTTAATTTTAAAGTTGTCCGATATGTACACAAACTTAGCAATGTCTCTGTAAATCTAGGTAAAACAGTATTTTTAACACAATTAATTCGAATAGGTCGAATTTGTTCAAACAAGACCAATTTTTTTATAAAAATAGCCGAGCTTTATAAACAATTTTTGCTTCTCGAATATCAAAACAATGAGCTATGTAACGTTCTTATTGAATTTTGTCATAAATACCGTCCAATGCTTTTAAAATTTGGAGTAACTAATAAAAAAGAAATTCATAAATTAATAAAGATATGCAAATCTTAAAGCTTATGTTTCGAAAAAATTTTTTGTACTTACAAATTGTCTCAAATGTTTCCATAGTTTTTTTAAAAATTTATAGTTATTAATTTTCTTAAGCTACATAAGTGTACAGAATTCTTCCTCCCACTTAGCTATAGATCCGTGATGGATCGTGCTATATATCCCGTGATGGGATAATTTGATTGACCCGTGATGGGTCGTTTCTCCTATAATTAGGTCAATTCTTTTAAAACGCTATTAGTATATATTTAACACATGATTTTCACGTGCAACGTAGTTTAACTTTATTTTTTTACTCCATGGCAAAATTCCAGTACCTAGGGTAACTGACTTAATTTCGGCCACGCCTTAATTTCGGCCACCAATTTAGGGTGTTAGAAAATTGAATTTTTTTCAAAACACAAGAAGGCTAGAACAGAAATAGCTGGATGTATGTTAAATAAAATGTTTTTGCCAAGTTTTTTATTCATTTGTTTCGGCATTATTATCATTTCCATTGAAAAAACCACATTTTTGTGATTTTCTGGAATTTTGGCATGTGTTTAAACTGCATCAAATTTGAATTGAGACAAATTATGACCCTGAATTAAACACTTTTAAGTGGTCAAAATAGTTAGTTTTCATATTTTTATGTTTTCTTCCAAAGAAGATTCCAATGCATTATACTAACTGCGCATTTTCAATTTACGGTAATTTCGGCCACCCCGAGACTTCAAAAAGCTGCCATTCTTTTGCCGTATACAAATTAAGGGTATTACTGTACTTTTAAAAAATATTTTTGTTTATGTTTGTTTGCGCGTTTGGTTATTTAGAAAGTTATACTGTGTCAAATTTAATAAAATAATTTTTTTAGAACAAAAATAGAAATTTAATTTCAGTTTTAATTTTTTTTTGGTGTTTCTTGATTTTGTTTTTTTGTGTGAGAAAAAACTTTTAAATTCAAGATTGAAAACAAAAAAACTTATTTCTCTATTATTATTTACTTAGTTTTTAAAATTCCTTAATTAAAGCATCAAAACATCTTCAATCAAGGATCTCAAAAAAAAATTTTTTGGGGTATGCCTCAAATAGCCCGTTTTTAGCGGTTTTAGTACTAGGAACTAGGACCCTCCAAATTTTAGGGGGGGGGGTGTCACGTGTCAGGGGTACCCCCAGATTTTAGGAGGGGGGTTGGCGGCTAAAATCAGGATTTTTGGGGAGTCGTGTAACCCCCCACGCCCCACCCTTGCTCACCTATAATGAATAGTCATATAGTGAACAGACCTGTGCTCCCCCCCGGGGTTTTATTGGGGGGGGGGTAGCAATTCCAAAACGGGGGGGGCAAACAGGGGAGAAGATAAAAAAGGGGAAAAAATGAGAAAAAAAAAAGGGAAAAGGGACAAAAAAGCGAAAATAAGGTAAAAGTAGGTCTAAAATGGCTTAAAAAACATTAAAATAGGCTAAAAATGCAAAAAAATTGCGATGATGGCGTCATCATAGGTCAAAAATAACGTCATAATTTTGGGGTATTTTTCATTTTTTTGGCGGGGAAGGGGGGGGGGCTAATTCTCCAATAAAACCGGGGGGGGGCATTTCCAGACCTCGCACAGGTCTCAGTGAATATACCAAAAATCAGTTTCAAAATGGTTTCCTTACCCAACCGATCGCTTACCACGATATGAATACCAATGCTTCAAAATATTGTGTAAAGTAAATTAAAATGTCAGGTTATTTCCCTTGGCGGAGGGATGCAGTCAAAAGGATAACGTAGAGAATATCTGTGCGGGTTAAAGTTATTTAACTCTCCGTTTACATCAATAGACCGGTAGAAATTTCTCAAAAAATATTCAAATGCGTAAAAAAAGTTATTTTCTTGGCGGAGGGATGCAGTCAGATATGAAATATCAGAGATAGGCAAGGGTTGGTGTGGAATTATACCCCTGCTTAACTTTTGTAACGTCTTGTTTATCCTTAAAGTTGACAATTTTGGTTTGTCTAATCGTTTTTTTGTGTTTTAGGAGTTTTTTTTGTTTTTTTTTAAACCTAAAAGGTGGCCGAAATTAAGGCGGATTTTGTTTTTTTGCTGTTTTTGGGTTAAAAATATAAAAAAACTTAATGGAATGGAATAAAATTTTTACCATGCTTTCTTTAAAGTTGGTTGGCTGTAACAAAATCCATTTTATGCTGAAATAGTTTTTTTCACCAAAAAAATTTTCAACAAAAAACACGTGTTATTAAAACTTGTTTTTTTAAGGTTTTGACATAATTATTTAAAGTCTTGCTAATAACTATTAAAGTTTGCAAGCGGGCAAAAATTAAGTTATATGTACCAAGAACAATACCTAAGGATAAATTTGCAACCTTTAGAAATTTTTATTGTTAGTTTAAGCAATAGTTATGGCCAGTTTTTTGTAGGTGGCCGAAATAAATGGCACGCGCCTTAATTTCGGCCACCTTAAAAAAAAGTTTAAACCCTCACTGATTTTTAAGTGTAACAGAAATATTCAAATTTTGCACTGGAATAACAAATATAGGTATTGTTTGATTTTTAGGCCAAATTTTGGCTTGATTGAAAAAACCAGAAAAAACTTATCCAAAAAAATAAAAAAAGGTGGCCGAAATTTTCGCTGTGTGCTGCACGATTTAAAATATTCAATTCTTTTTTTATTTCAAAAATGTTATTGGCTGGCGCAGCCGCCAAACAGACGGGGTAGGGATAGGAGCGCCACACGGCAACTTCGATCCACACCGCACCTCGCCAAGCCTATAATTGAGCTTGAGATACATACCCTCGCACCCGCTTTGATCTCCTGTTCTCCTAATTCGTATAATACACATGACACTTGAAATTTATATTCATAAGAGCCGTAGGGAAGTTTTACTTTTCAGTAATCATAACGAACAACACGTATACGATTTGTATATGATAATAAAAATAAAAAACACCGCTTATATAGGACCAAAATTAAAGAATTTAGAGCAAATTGTGACGAAATAAAAACGGAACGGTATACATGTTATATAAATGGAACGCAAGGTAGCCCACCCAACAATTGCACATTTATTAAACAATTGCATAGGGTAACTGACTTAATTTCGGCCACCTTTTTTTATTTTTTTGGATAAGTTTTTTCTGGTTTTTTCAATCAAGCCAAAATTTGGCCTAAAAATCAAACAATACCTATATTTGTTATTCCAGTGCAAAATTTGAATATTTCTGTTACACTTAAAAATCAGTGAGGGTTTAAACTTTTTTTAAGGTGGCCGAAATTAAGGCACGTGCCATTTATTTCGGCCACCTACAAAAACTGGCCATAACTATTGCTTAAACTAACAATAAAAATTTCTAAAGGCTGCAAATTTATCCTTAGGTATTGTTCTTGGTACATATAACTTAATTTTTGCCCGCTTGCAAACTTTAATAGTTATTAGCAAGACTTTAAATAATTATGTCAAAACCTTAAAAAAACAAGTTTTAATAACACGTGTTTTTTGTTGAAAATTTTTTTGGTGAAAAACTATTTCAGCATAATGGATTTGTTACAGCCAACCAACTTTAAAGAAAGCATGGTAAAATTTTATTCCATTTCATTAAGTTTTTTTATCTTTACGCAAAAACAGCAAAAAAACAAAATCCGCCTTAATTTCGGCCACCTTTTAGGTTTAAAAAAAAACAAAAAAACTCCTAAAACACAAAAAAACGATTAGACAAACCAAAATTGTCAACTTCTAAGGAGCAGTGTCTGATATAAATTGAACTTTTTCTCATGGAGGCGTAAACCTCCTATTTGTAACTGCACCTTTCCAGCAGCTAACAAAGGAACAGAACCGGATAAGGTCTGTACAGCAGCTTTAACAGTAACGAATTTGCACTGTTGAAGACAGGATAAGAGCTATGTCTTCATTGAAATAGAAACGTAAACAAGCGCTGTGTCGAACAATGCGCGAAAAGAAGGACCCAGCGCCAATCCAAGCACAAACCCAGCAAAACCGCAACAACAACCAAGAACCCCCCAACCAAACACAAACACCAACAGCAACAAGAAAAAACACAACACCACCCCAAAGCCCAAAAAAACCACACCCAACCAAAACACCACCCGAAACAACCCACACACAACAAAAACACCACCCCACAAAAAAAAAAAAAACAAAAAAAAACACCAACACAAACAAACACACCCACAAAACCACCCAAACCAAAAAAAACAAACACACCCCCCAAAAAACAACAACAAAAAACCCCAGCACACACCACCCCCCCACCCCAACCCCACCCCCCCCAAACACCCCAACCCAACCCCCCAACACCCGATTATTTCCTGGTTTGAACCAGCAAGTACGACTTGTGTGACCTATACGGTTGCAATAATCACAGATGGGGCGGCCATCCGGTGTCCATTGAACGTTTGAATTATTCGCAGGGGGGTTGCTAACCCCCTGATTATTGGACGTTTGTTGCTGATTGTTAGCAGGACGGTTTTGTCCGTTCTGGTTTCGCGGGTTATTTCCACTACTGTTACCTTGGCGCGATATCCCGCGAGCATTCCTCCCCCCGCGGTAGGAAGTACTTCCCCCACCACGCTGAGAAGAAGATGCTGGCGCGGAATATGCGACTACGGTCTTTTTACTCAAGTCTGCCTTGATTAGATCTTCAGCTTTACTAGCTTTACGAACAGCTTGCACGTATTTGGTTGGACGATCAACCATGCCTAGTTCACGCTTAATGTCAGGTTTTAGACCATTCCAGAAATAACGGATGCGATTTTCATCACGCTGTACCGGTGAATAAGTTTCCGCTGGGTAAGCTGCATTGACTAGCTTACAAATTTGAACTGCGAACTGTTCTACAGTTTCATTTTCTGCTTGAACTCTAGTATGCAGTTGGTCTGCTACGGTACCCGTTAAATCCTCGAAATTTTCCTGCAACTGTTCAAGGACTAGACTATAATCGTCGCGTATGTATGCTTCTAGGTTATCATACGTTTGTTTAGCAAGGCCTTCAAGGCAATAACTTATATAAAGGGCTCGGTCTTCCCATGGTACACCTCCTGATTCCATTATGGATTGGAATTCTTTTAACCAGGCTCCGAAAGCCATGGTGTTTTTCTCACCACTGAATTTTTTAACGGAGGGGGAGAAGAGTTTGGCAAAGTCGTATTTCATATACCGAGTTTTCTTTGGTTGCGAAAAAGTTGGCACAGGTTGATTTTGGTCGCACGAAAAATACTGATTTTGTGCTCGTAAAGGAGGTTCAGTTTGAGGTTTTGGAACAGAATCAGCCAATGTATTGGGGTGGATAGGAGCGCTCGGATAACCCCGCGCACCACTAGTCATCCCCGCAACATCCTGCTGCGTCTGTTCGACTTTTTGGAGTCTTTGCTCATTTCTCGAAAAAAGAGTCATGGCGGTTTCCATGACTTGTGCCAATTTAGCTACCTGCTGTTCGAGATTGTCGAGCTTAGGGTTTGGTTGAGGGTTCCCTTGGAACTGGGAATTCCCCACTTCCCCCACCTGCCTGGAAGGAGGTTGAGAATTATCAGAATCCTCTGAGGACTCTGTAGTCGAAAACTGACCTTTTTGAATTTTTTTACGATTTTTGACTGTTTTAGCAGTCTGTGACGACCCTTCATTTTCCTGGGGCGCACCGTTCGCAGAGAAGACCTCGCCTTCTTCTTCTTCTCGGTTAACATTACCCCCTTGGTTACCGAATATATTTAACCCCACGAGGTCTCCTGGCGAGTCGGTTTGCCCATTTTTTGTGGCTATCCGAGTGGACCGACCGTTCCTCAGCGACGATTCCCGTCGAAGTTGGCGACGCCTGGCCCGATCCTCGCGTTCCTTGGCTTTGGCTAGCTGGCGCTGCTTGTCTTTCTCGTCGGATATGGACGTCTTTGAAAGCTTTGCTTTGCGTCTGGCATCTGTAATAGCTGAGGTAGGAGGGTCGGTCACCCGATCGGATAACGGATTGTCCCCCTTATTCAAACCAGTGGGTTGTAGAGCGGTATTGCTTAGCATTGCCCGCGATCCCATTGGGTTAACTCCTGATGTACTTGGCACATCAAAAGTTACTGGATCAGCTGAAATGCCTAAAACATTTATATTTACGTCCTCCCTACCTGCTGACTGTTGAATATTCGGATCACCCACCGAACCTCTTTGTGAAGTGAGGCCTTGACTTTGAACTGAGGTTTTTAAGTGAGGTGGCGGTGTCCGTTCGGTCATTTTAAGATAATATTTTTATTTTGATTTTTATTCAAAAATTTTATACTAGTGTGATCCTTGCCTCAAATTAATTCTGGGGGGGTACCTACGGAGGGGAATACACAATATATATTTATAACAGAATAATATACAATAAATAACCTATATGCAAGGTCACCTCAAGTCAGCGTTTTAAAAACGAAGTTTTATGGAAAAAATACACCAAAAGAAAAAAATTAAACACAAGAAGGAACCCGGACAACTAAAGAACAGGTTTAGAGCACCACGGAGGTATGAAACACCTAAATTCTTTAGTTATCGGCTCCAATATGTAGCGGGCCAAACAGGGGTCAAGCCGGTAAGTTGATGATCCTGCGGCCCGGTACACACGGATTCCTTATCGTATTTAATCTCACGCTTTATACAGTACGTTCCCTTTATTTTGACTCAGTCGGTTATTAAGTAACAAAGAAGTCTGCACGTACTCAAATAGTTGACCTTTGTGTTTGTGGATTATGTAGCGGGGTAGCGCGCAACACACCCTCTTGACCGGGGGGTCAAGTCGGTTCACGGAGTAGGGTTACGGTAGGTTGGGTTAAGAAAGGGAGGAATTCTTCGCGAATTCCTTTTCAAAAAGTTCTCCCTCTGTAGATTCCAGATACGAAATGCCAAGTAAGGGGAAACTGCGAAGATCAAATCCTGCAAGTCAATTTGGGTAATTACCAATGGTCACTAGTTATTTTAGTGAAACATTACCGTGTTGGGACTTAGAAAAATAAGAGTAAGACAGGAGTTACTCTTTTCAAAAATGATTGCAGCTCAAAACCGAAGGGGAGAATATAGACCTCGGCTGCAATTAAGGTGGGAAAGGTATGGGCCTGGTATGGAACATTAAAAATACCAGTGCTATTTTTAGAGCTGAATTTTGGGAAGTCTGATGGGGTCAGACTTCCACAAAATGGGTACAGCAAGGGGAAACGTTGGCTAACTTGCTGGACTTGATAACTTCGTCGGGAGTTAAGGGGAGAACCCTTTTTGACAACGGATTTTTGAAAGGGGTACGTTTAGCGACTCAAGCGGAGCTTGAGTTTTCAAAAAGTTCGTTAAGACCTTTGGGTGTGCTTGGAAAATTCGGAGCTGCCAAGCGGGTCACGAACTGTATAAAGCCACCGAAGGAAGCTTGGTCGTGGGAATTAGTTTTCACCGAAACATTAAAATTACTGGCGCAATTTTAATGATTCGTTGAAGGGGAAAAGAGAGGGTTTGGCCAGTGGTTTAAACTCCGTGATTTATATGTGTTGTGCGAGACTGTCGTGCATGAATTTGAAGTGTATTTTACGACTTAAATTACAGAGACAGAATAAATACCGTGTTTATGTACTTTGTGAACAAGATATGACATTGACAGATTAAATTACTTATAAAGATAAATAGGTTATACGACAGTTTACACAAAAAGGTTTATTTTAAATGCGCGTTTACGACAAGTGTAACAGACCGCGTTGCGGCGAACAAAGGCATAGTTTACGTTTTGCGCACAATGAGCAAATGAGCATTTTAATAAAAAGAGAAAGACTTTTTTAGAAAGGCGTTGAGTACGCCAAGGCTTAGCTTTTGAGCTTGTTTAAAAACAAAATTTGTTTTATAACAAAAACACTATTTTACTAAAATTAGGTAACTTTTTAATTGAATGTTTACTTAGTTGTTTTTCAGTTAGAGGCTTAGGTTTTGAATTAGTTAAATATTAGTTTTTATAGAAGTTTACCAATTAAAAAAATACAACGATATTTTTACGGGGATCAGTGGGTGCCCTTGACGACACACCACTGAGGGTTTTGTATAACCTAATTAACTTAACTAAAACGGTATACTATATGTGCAGACTTTGTGCAAAATTCTTTGTTAAAGAATACCTTTTTACCGAGATCGTAACCACTCCACCAAGTCACGTCGAAATTGCGCCCTAATCTTAATAGAAGGATTCACAGACAGCCACTGTGAACCCTTCGCTCAACATACAGTGCCTACCTAAGTTGGTTTTAACCAACTATAAATGTTGGCATCTTAGTGGGGAAATTCAGCGAATAAAATTAAGGGTAGGAGCATAAAAATACCTACTCTGGATCTGCCAACTTGGGTTCCGAAGTCGAGGAGTAACCTGTATCCGATTAGTAAGCGCCAAACAATAATTGCGGAACCCATTGGGCCCACGAGTTGCGTGGAGCACACGTACTGTTAACTGCTATAGGCAACTGTTTTGACACGCGCGGCGACAAGCGCGGGCTACTGTAATTTGATTACAGCGCATACATTATTATAATTTAATAATGTTTTTAAATTGAAAAAATGGAACTTATGATTGAAAGCGGGTGTAGTGGCTACTTAAAGCATGAATTAATATTGTGAGTTTAATTGACCTACGCTGCTCAACGCTATCCGCCACACTAAATTTTCTTGTTTAATATAAATGTCCAAAAAAGGTAAACAATTATTTTTCTCAGTTTCCAGTGTGAATTTAATATTATTAGTTGTATCAAAATCATTAAGCAAGAGTAAAAAATTTTGTAATTCATTTTCAGTGCTTTCAAAAATTTCAAACATGTCGGCAATGTATCGTAACCACACTAAAGGTTTTCGATTAGCACTTTTCAAAATATTGTGTTCGAATTCCTCAAGAAATATGCACACAAGTATTGGAGAAAGGGGGTTTCCCATGGAAAAACCACGTATTTGGTTACAGAAAAGATCGTTGTGTTGAAAATATGCGGATTTGGAGATTATTGTTACAACATCAGAAATTTCACTCATGGAAAACTCTGCAAACGATTCCCATTTTTCAGGAAAGTCTGTAAGTCTTCTTTCTAAAACCTGAAGAGCTGCATTGACTAAAACTAATCAAAGGAAACTAATTTGACTGTTTTTGGTAAGCGGTTTAAATTCTTAAGTTTTTCTAATTCTGTTGTGTTTTTAATATGTGTGTCTCTGATGCCGAGCAGTGGGTTCAATATTTTGACCAAAAACTTTGATAGGCAGTAGCTGATTGTGTCGAATTGAGACAAAATTGGTCGTAAAAGTACAGAAGATTTGTGAATTTTTGGCAGTCTATATAAATAAATATCGAAAAGTCTATCCGTTGAAGGTAAAAACTCGCAAATATTATTGCTAGAAAATCAGCCGTTTTTTAAAATATCATAAAGTTGTTTTCGATTTTTATTTTGAGGTTACTTATTAGTTGAATGTATAAAGTTTTGTCAAATATAATTGCTGAAAGCTTTTCTACATAATCACTGTGATTTTTCACCTTTATACGTTTTTGTGACTCTTTTGATTTTGTCTTTAAACATTTGTTTAATTTCTTTAACTGCATTTTGTTGTATTGGTGTTAAATTGGATAGTGGTAACTTGGTACTTCGAAGAATGGCGCCAACTTGGTGACAAATTTTATCACGGTGCTCTTTTAAATTTGACGAGTGCTCTATCAGATTTTTAATTGTGGAAACAAAATCAGAAATTGGTAATGTTTTTGGGGTGATACTAAATTTGGGCCCTAAGCTAAGGCTAAAACATCCATCTGGTCCTCATTGAAGAAAAATTACTACTTACTACTTCTATGCAAAATTTTAAATAAATTTGACATAGAAGTAGTAAGCAGAAAATTAAATACAATTTACGAACATTTCATGGGGAACAAACTATCATTTAATAAAAAGCGAGACTCTAAAAACATTATTTATAACGTAAAATGCAATGATTGCGATAGTTTTTATATTGGACAGTCAATCTGCTTTTTTAGAAAAACGTTCATCTGAACATAAAAAAATTCAAATTCTGCAATTTACGAACATATTCAAACAACTAAAGCTAAAGTCTTCCAGGCTGAAATTAAGGGCGTAACCGCCCTCCCTCAGGAAGTAATAAACAATAGCGAGAAAAATTAAAAAAAAAGTTTTCAGCGGTTATGTAACCAATTATTATTTAGTTTCGTCATGTGTTTTTCTGCACGTGATATTTTCTCAAAAAACGAGTGGTTACTTCACCACTCATCTATTTTCACCCTGATAGAATTTATCTTTAATCATACCAAAAATACATAATATACCGAAAAATGTGAAACTCCTATATAAAAAAGTACGGAAAAGTAGGCCATTATAATGAGCCTCTCCATTTAAACGATACTTTCCACTATAATGGCATAGTAGCCATTTTAATTCGGAGAGTTAAAATGGAAAAAAAACCATTATAATAGCCATTTATTGATTTAATTTCACTTCTTATATACTCACAAGTGTAATTAATACTGTCCGGACCGCATGAGTTTTACCGTGTTGGACAGTATTAAACCAACAAGAAAAAACTCGTGCGGCCCGGACAGTATTACACTTTTGAGTATATATGAAATAAAATGAAATCAATATGACTATTATAATGACTTCTTCTCCATTTTGACTCGCCGAATTAAAATGGCTACTATGCCATTATAGTGGAGAGTGTCGTTTAAATGGAGAGGCTCATTATAATGGCCTACTTTTCCGTACTTTTTTATATAGGAGTTTCACATTTTTCGGTATATTATATATTTTTGATCATACTATCGATTTTGAAAATACAAAAATAATAGAAAAAGGCAAAAAAATTAAAACAAGAAGATTTAATGATGAACTTTTGAAAAAAGAATCACTTTATATATCGGTAAATTCTTCCTTAAATTCTTTGAACAATGCAAAAAGCAAAATTCATCCGGCATTAGTATTAGCGTCTCGAAAATGGTTACCAGCCAAATTTACTAACTTATAAACAATGTAACAAAACTTTTATCCATGTTTAAACAATTTGACACAAACCCAGTTTATCCGCGTTTTTATAATCTTATCTTTCCAGTCTCGTTTCTCCCTTCGCATCTTTTTACCATGTTTTTAACTGTTTACGTCAAGTTTTATTTTCTGTTCTTCTTCTCATTATTTGTGATCAAAATATGTTTTTATATTGTTTCAACTAAAAATTTTCCATTTTTATATTATTATTATTTTATTTTTTCTCGAAATGTTTTTATGGTCGTGTTAACAAACTAAATTAAGTGTCTTTTATCGTTTTTACTTGAACTGTTATAAGTTTTTGTGACATTAATTTGTTTTTTTTAAATGTTTTATATAACCTTATTTATTTCATTCATTTTTGTTACAGAATCCTGTCTGTTTTTCTGAAGAAGAAACCCATCGCGATTTCGAAACGTCAAGAAATAAATATTTTTATGAGGAATTTGCCCAACATTTCATTATAACTCTTTTTAATTAAATTTTACTAAAATAATTAGACCTTCTGATTCAATGTTTGACATTCATTTTTTGTTACAACATCATGTCTGTTTGTTACAACATCATGTCTGTTTTTTAAGAAGAAACCTGTCACGGTTCTGAAACCTCAAGAAATAAATATTTTTACAAGGAAATTGCCCATCATTTCATTATAATTATAGTGTATACTCCTAAGAAATCAATTAAATCTTATCCTAATTGAAAAGATCTGCCGTCATAATTAATCCAAATGGGGTGTTCTACCTTAAGGCGCTAAGCGTCCTAGCTGCTTTTACCTTCAATAAACAGTTTTCTGTTTTAGGCAGAAAAATGGATTGGTGGATTTTGTCCACTTTTGTGCCCGGTCTAATATTTTATCATCCAGTTTTTCACAAATTTTTAAAGTTATTTTTTGTAAAATACAAATAAATTCCTACCTTTTTTTAAAAAAATACATTATTCGTGGTTGTTAAGTGATTTAAAATTATTAAACCGGGTCTAAAAAATGAACCGGTTCCAGGATTTCTTATGAAAGCCAATGAACTCAGGGCCATTTTGATAAAATCCATGCTTTATATTTTAAAAGCAATGCAAAAAATCAGTATTATTATTTATTACACATATTTGTTTTTATTATAAAACAACTGTAGATTTATTATCTTGCACAGACTAGCCGCTAATCCTGCGCCCAGTTTACATTTAGCTAGCGTTACAATTTTTGCGTGTTGTACATAGCAGAACCATTGCTTCTTAACGTCTTGCGATTGTTTTCGCGCTTCAGACGCGGAATGTGTATTGCGTCTCAAAGTAAAAAAAATGGTTGCGACCTACGTTTAACGTTCATATGTACTGGCACGTTTTTATTTACGCGTTTCAGACACATTTTGTCTTTGTGGCCTCAAAAATTGCAAAGCGTTAATAACCATTGTGCTAAATATTGCATTGAATAAATAAGATGCCATAAAAAATACTGTACTGTTAAAATTTATATTTCGTTTTGGCACAAATAAATTTGAACTGAAAAATACACGTATGCGCAGGTACAACAGATATTTAGGTGTGTACTGTGGTTAAACATTAGGTTTTACAGCTTTCCGTTTTGTTTTTATCTAATAACGGCGTCGGGTTCGTAGTGCTCGGGGTTTCCACGGGCTCCGGCTACCAAATCCCATCCCCGGTAGTCCCTTTTGACGCCCTCGGGGCTGGACGGTCTGTTCGGCCCGTAGCGCCGTTCGTCTCCGTGCGCTGCGATGAAGCGAAAGGTTTCCTCCTTGTTGAACTCGCACTGAACCGGGGCCGTGGTGACCCTGGGAAAGCAGGAGACGGACACGTGGTTCTGCGGCCGGTCGGTTTGGGTGCTTTTGATTTTCATCCTGAGTCTCAACTCGTACTCTTCCACCAGACTGTCTATACGCCCCGCGCCCAATAGAAACCCCAGCACTTTACCACCCGGTTGGCTTCGGATTTTGTCCCGGATTTTTTGACGCAGGACTTTCGGGTCGTCCGAACCGTCCATACCACCGTTTTCTAAAGACAAATTGTACGCATTTTATAGAGAATGTTTTTTTGTTTCTATAATTTGTTCAAAAATAATTGAGACTAGTGACAAAACTTCAACTTTATAACATTATATCTTAATAACGACGTAACTGAATAATTGATTGATATAAGAATTTGAAAAACGGCGATATTAAAATTTGGTGGCGCTTTAAACATTTTGGTAACAACACAAAATCTCTAAAATTAAAAATTCTGCAAGAAAGTTTTTTTTTAAACGATAATTCTAAAAGGTACGGTAAAGTCAATTTTTGTCTTCAATTAAAATTTACTGAACTGAGAGTTGAACTATTTACAACTTAATGCCACACATAAGTATGTAGCAGAAAAACTGTTGGTCTAATCTTCTTACCTAATGACATTTTGTACTCGAGAATAATATCGTCCAAAACTGCGTGTTCAAGATTTTCCAGACTCAGCTGAATAATGCTCACCGTCATGGAAAACAAAGCGAGACCAATCATAAGTATTGCAAATTGTATTATTACCAGTTCCGAATTTTCAGGAGCGAAATCTCCAAAACCTAAAATCACTATTCCGCCTTTAAAAAAACTCACCATTTCATAAAAACAATGCATTACGAATTTATTTTTTATCCTGAGTCTTAAAAAAATCAAGAAAAAATTCAAAAATTAACAAAACGCAAGAATCTTTTTTTAATCACAACTTACTTTGATAACACTGTGCAATTAGTAAATAGTTGGCTCTAAGCAACAGTCAGAATTTCTTCAATCATCTCGCAATTTAAAAAAAACATATTATTTTATTTGAATTTTGGTGAAAAAAACAATGAAAATTTTAAAATGTTTATATTTTATGCATTCTTATTTCTGTATTGAAATTTTATTTAGTTTTCTACTAAAAAAAAATTAAAACTCAACGATCACAGAGGGATTTTTACTCAAATACAAAAAATGGCATTTTGGTTTAAAATTATACTAATATTACACAAATTAATTACTGCTTTTCAGAATTAAATAAATTCCCTGCAAAGTGTTCTGGGAGCCATTGTTATTTTATAATGAAAAAAAATTGTTTTGAAAAAAATTAAAGGAAAAAAGTTTTTCAGTTCCGCGCTTAAGCCTACCTAATTTTTTATTTTTTTTTCAGTTAAGAGCTTTAGAATTTTTTTTTCAAGACTCAGTACTAAGGTTAACGTTGTAATGTAGGATTTACGGTCCATGGACCCGAGGAAACTTGGGTCTTGAACTTGAAGTTTAAAATAGGGAACTTGGAATTGTAAGTGGAGAACTTGGAACCGAAAATAAAAATCGCTGAAACGCTTACCTAAGCATAAGCGAAACCTAAATCTAAGCCCAAACCAATTTTTTTCTTAAAGGCTCCAAGTCCACTTCCCATAGCTCGTGCCTTCAAATTCCCAAAGATTTTGGATGCTCCAGTTTCCTGCTTGTGGCTCTAAAGACCCCGTACCCAATGTACTGATGTTTGAGGTGATAAGTTTTGTTAAAGGGGTGGGTCTGGGTGTGTATTTAAATATTGGAATATGATTTATAATAAAAGAGTGTTTGGCCATTGTTATTAGTTTTCTAATTATTATGGAGCTGTTTCAAACATTGGAACATAAAGAAATTCGTTCATTAACTATTAATTCACCACTATTTGAACTAAATCATTATTAATTAACGATTCTAGGTTAAAAGTTCATTTTACAATTCAACTCTCACAACGGAAATATGCTTTTTGACTAGATTCAATGGAAATTGGCCTCGCTAAGCTACCACCCTTGATTTTGCAGATGTAGACCATATACTACTTCTGTTAAATTTTCCTGGTTATTTACTTAAACACTTGAAAATATTTAGATAGTTAAGATAGTCCATAATTTAAATTTTTAGTGGGTTTGGGTTAAATTAGCGGGATTGGTTTCCATTTGCAGTGATGCAATAATAATTGTGATATATTACAGTTACATAAAAAAAGAATTTAAATCAAATGTTTATGTTTTTTAATGTTATTTTAAATGCACTAATTTTACTAAGCATGTTTGTATTTTATAGATTTCAAATTAATATAAAAAAATTACCAATAGTGGTTATTGATATCATGGTGAAATACATAGCGTCCAAAAAATACCAATCCTCTGTGATGTAAAAGAATATGCCGCATACGAAAATCCAGAGAACTGTTACAATCAAAGCTAACGGCACGGGGAGTGTGTCACTTCTTTTGTCGCTTTCAACAAATCCTTCAGGTCGTATTTGTTTGCCTGAAATAAATATGTCATATTATATATTCATATATTTATTTATATTTTTCATTTAAGAATAAAAATTTGTTTTTTTGCAAATAAAACGTTATATCTACAATATTACCTAAAGTTTTGCGACAGCCGCCCGCCGCGCAGAAAAATTATAAAAAAATAAAAAAAAAAACAATCACAGAAATACGCACGGTTTTATTATTTTGTTTATTTTAACAATTTTAAATATTAGAAATTGATTTAAAATGAATCGCTGGCATTAATCCGACAACATTCAGTGTTTAAGTAATAACGCTTCTTGATGGCATTCGAGTTTAAGTATTACATTCAAATTCTTAGTTATAATTTTATATTTTAAAAATATTAGCTACTCTCTATTTTTTTTTAGCGATACTGGAAAAATTTTGACAAAAAGTTTTTGTTTGCGCTCTTACAACTTTTGAACGCGCCACGATCAATATGCGAATATCTCGCGTTAAGGTCGTTTTACTTTTGGCTACCTCCTGGAAAAAAAGGTTTTTTTCGAAAATTTTGGGGCTTAGCCCCAAAACACCCGAAATTTACGGTCAATTTTTTTGGCCAAATTTCTAACTTTTTACCATATGGATCCTTACGTCTGAAAATTTTTGTGCAGATTGCCCATACTTTCCTGAGCTTTAAAATATATAATTTGTAAAGGGTAACTTACCTGGGTCGGGTACCCCGAGAGGTTAAAGGGGGTCAATTTTACGATTTTTGCTAAAAATCTTTGTATGGGGGACACATTGTGCATGTTTTGGCATCATGCTCAAAAACTATTTGAGCCACAGGTTTTAGACCGAGGGGGATTTATGCTGAATTTTAAGTTCTACATTTTGGTCATAGTTCCAATATTTTTTGATGCCCTAAGGCACTGCAATGACTGACCACTAAAAATAAAACTTTTGACACAGCCCCTCTACATAGGCGAGTAATATATCATTTTAAAGTTCTCGGCGTGCTTATTTTAAAAATAGAAGAAAATTGCTCTAAATGGTCGGGTAACCAAAATACAGACCCCTTCGTACCCCCAAAACTAGTAAGGGGTGATTTTTTTGTTTTTATTATTTATAAGGCGTGTTTATATTCGTTTAAAAGCTTGTATGCGTGCTGATTTCAAAAATATTAATTTTAGGCTAAAATTTTTTATGGTTACTCGGTTACATACCCCCAAATACCCCCAAACTTGAAAAATGGTAGTTTTGCCATTTTTTCATTTTAAATGACGTGTTTATACTCATATGAAAGCTCTCGACGCACTGCATTCCAAAATATATAGTTTATTAAATTTTCTTCGGTGGTTACCCAATTTTGCACCCATTAATGTACCCCTAAAATTCTTAAGAGGTGATTTTATTATAATACCGTCATGTTTGTACTTATATCAAAATTCTCGACACATTGATCTCAAAAATATAAATTTTAACTCGATTCACTCATTGGTTACCATTTTTACAATCCACAATGTACCCCAAAAACTTTTAGGGGGTCATTTTTATATATTTGTTGTAATACCGTCTTGTTTATACTCATATTTTTTTAACTGTGTTTATATTCGTTCGAAAGTTCTATACGTGCTGATTTTAAAAATATTAATTTTAGGCTAAAATTTTTTATGGTTACCCGGTTACATGAAAAATGGTAATTTGGCCATTTTTTTATTTTAAGTGACGTGTTTATACTCATATGAAAGCTCTCGACGCTCTGATTTAAAAAATATATAGTTTATCAAATTTTTTTTGGTGGTTACCCAATTTTGCACCCATTAATGTACCCCCTAAAATTCTTAAGAGATGATTTTATTATAATACCGTCATGGTTGTACTCATATCAAACTCTCGACACGCTGATTAAAAATTTTTTTTAAAATTCGATTTACTCAATGGTTACCATTTTTACAACCCACAATTTATTCCCAAAATTTTAGGGGATCATTTTTATATATTTATTGTAATACCGTCATAATTGTACTCGTATAAAAGCTCTTGACACGCTGATTTCAAAAATATAAGTTTCAACTCGATTCACTCATTGGTTACCATTTTTACAACCCATAATGTACCCCTAAAAATGTTTGAAAGACATTGTGGGTTGTAAAAATGGTAAACATTAGGTAAATCGAGTTGAAGTTTATATTTTTAAGATCAGCGTGTCGAAAGCCTTAATATGAGTATAAACAAGACGGTATTACAATAAATATATAAAAATGAACCTAAAAATTTTTGGGGGTACATTGTGGATTTTAAAAATGGTAACCAATGAGTAAATCGAGTTGAAATTTATATTTTTGACATCAGCGTGTCGAAAGCTTTAATATGAGTATAAACAAGACGGTATTACAATAAGTATATAAAAAAGACCCCCTAAAATTTTTGGGGGTACATTTTGGTTGTAAAAATGGTAACCATTGGGTAAATCGAGTTGAAATATATATTTTTGAGATTAGCGTGTCAAAAGCTTTAATATGAGTATAAACAAGACGGTATTACAACAAATATATAAAAGTGACCCCCTGAAAGTTTTTGGAGGTACATTGTAGATTGTAAAAACAGTAACCAATGAGTGAACCGAGTTGAAATTTATATTTTTGAGATCAACGTTTTGAAAGCTTTTATATGAGTATAAATAAGACGGTATTACAATAAATATATAAAAATGACCCCCTAAAAATTTTTGGGGGTACATTGTGGATTGTAAAAATGATAAAAAATGAGTGAATCGAGTTAAAATTTATATTTTTGAGATCAGTGTGTCGAGACCTTTGATATGAGTACAAACATGACGGTATTATAATAAAATCACCTCTTAGGAATTTTAGGGGTACTCTCTAAACAAAAATGGTTAAATTAAATAGAGATTTTGGTTTTTTTCCATTAATTGATGTATTAAATTAGGAACTGGTAAAACACTTTATGGTTCCGAAAACTAATAAATTTTTTTATTTGTTTTCATAAATTCAAATGTTATTGAAAAATTAATGGTCAGTTTGGCTTATTACTGTAAATCTACTGTTGAATTAATTAATTTATAACATTGTATAAAGTTTGTCGTGGATTGAAAGCAAAACCTACTTTCTCCTTTTTTTGTTGGTTAACCTCTTTATTGTTTCTGCTATTAATTATTTCATGTTTTTGGTAAACTGTCTGCGTTATATTGCCGTTGTTCGTAAACAAGATTTTACTGAAAGAATGACAACGTTAAACGTACAACATACACAAATAATACATTACACACACAATTTCTATTAAGGAAAAAACAAAACAATGAAATCTACATTGTTAAACAAACCATTCAAGACTAGTATTAACTTTTTAAAGAAAGCACAAGCATTATATTGTTGTATATCGACTACTAACCGGAGGTTTAATACAAAATAATACCAAAAATATATAATAAAAATGTGCAATTCATGTGAAAAACAGACGTTTCTATGTCCTATTATAATAACTCACAAATCATTCAAAACACCAATCCTCTTTTAATACTGTAACTTTTCTAATTTTCCAATTCTAATACAAGTTTTTATAAAGAATATTTTATATATTTTTGGTAATTACCAAACAAAAACATTTATATTTACCATAACAAATTAAAACTAAATCTAAGACCCGTAACACATATTTAAAAATAAAACTCGTTAGGTTTAAACCCGCAATTTTAACAGTCAACATCAAAATATAAGTTTATCACTGATACTGATTAAATTTTACATTAAAAAAAAATTTTGTTCAAAGTTAAGTTCACTAAGTTTTAAAAATCAATTCTTTAAAAACAATATTATATTCAGAAATAGTTTAAAAAACATTTCAACCTAAAAACTTAACCTGTATAGATTTGTAATTATTTTTTAACAAAAATTGTTGTTTTTGCCAATATTAGGCTAAAACCAATTTTCAACTAGCCTGAACTTTCAGTGAACCCTCATATGAAAAAAATTTTGGGAAATGATTTTAAAAAAGAAAACAACAAAATTTTTTACTAGTAAAATAAATTTGACAAAAGAGCAAACCGTGCTGTACTATAAAGTAAAAAAATCATTTACGCAAGTAATCCAGCTAAATAAAAACAATTCATAACAATAATATTAAATTACAGCCAATTTTTGCTTGATCTATGAAAATGCTTAGTGTTTTGTTTATTGTACATTGTTTATTGTTTATTGTACAAAATTTTTAAATTAAAAAAAATTAGAAATAAATTCGAGATAATATAACACATTTTTCACAATTTAATATCAATATAGTGGATTAACAAAACGACGGTTTTTTTATTTTAGCTAAAACGTTTTGTTGTAACGTTTCGTTTCAACCAATGACAGTTCAAATATTGTGCACAAAAACATCTAGTGTAAAAATTTATGGCCAGTTCCTGAAATTAAGATAAACTCTCAAAATAAAACAGATAAAAAAAATAAAAAATAAAAAATATTTTTTTTAAATTTTTTTATGATGAGATTACATGAAATATTTTAAGTTTATAATAATAATTTATTTAAATTTCTATCTTGAAATGTGATGTTGCCAGAGTTGGAGCACTGGAGCTACAAGTTTTGAAGCACACTTTGAAGCTCAGGAGCTCTACCTTAATTTTGTTAAATTTTACCTATATATGTAGAAAGAGAACTTAAGCGAATGCTTTAGTGTTTTTAATAATTAGAAAATTTGACATTGAAAATTAAAAAAAATTATAGCTGACTAAAAATTATATAAAAATATAATTATTTAATTGATGCTCAAAACTCTTCTTTTTGTATTTTTTTTATTTCTGTTTAATTAGCCGTGTTACAACGGTTCAAACTTGACTTTCACTTGGGCATTTTTTTAGCTTTTTTTTTCTCTGTCAAAAAAATACTTAACAAAAGTACAATACCAAATTTTTTTAAATTTCTATTTAACGTATCTTGAATAATATACAATTTTTTTAAACACAAAAAACCTCATAAATTTAATTAATAATAAACGAAATAAGTTTTTTGTTGTTAAACAGTTAAACAAGCCTCTTGGTGAGACTCGAACCTTCGACTTACGCAACCAGAGTCAAACGCTTTTACACCCGGCCACTTCTCCTTTCATTAAAACTACTAAAATACCGTTTTAAACAAAACGTTTGAGTTTCCTTATTTTTCAGCATCGGAACATAAAATTAAAATCAAAATTAACAAACACTGATTTTAACAAAAGTTTAGAAATAGCTAGATACAAGTCTGAATAATACAAAATAAATTCCATTTATTAAAAAAAAGACTAATATACGATTTTTTATTTGTTTTTTTAAAAAGTATCGATTTTATATTTTTCTTAAAATTGGGAATTACGTTATACTCTAAACCACTTCTAAAACTTACCCCCTATTTTTCTTTAACTTTCCATAAAACTGCAGCAAAAACTGTGCAAATGTATTTTTTAAATCGCTTAAACTGTTTTTGAGTTTTAAATTCATAAAACAGCTCAAAAAAGAACTACGAGTAACGATAAAATTATTACCGTGGAATACATCATAATCTCAACTTTCGATCTATTATAGTGTTATCAGACAAAAATTAATATTAAAGTTGATATTTAACTTTAGTAAAAATCGTCATAACTGTAGTGTTCTACCTTAAGAGGGCTTTTAGAGTCTTTTAAATCGATATATATTCAAAGCCATGCTGAGTATTTTAAAAGAGTTTTGTCCATTTTTATTCATAACAGTCCAGTTTAATGGACCAAAAGCAACTTTTTTAGGTTCCACAAATAGGGGTGATTGCTGAAATATAAATCCTGCTGACGAGTTGATGATAAAAAAGTGAGGGGCTCTCGCAAAGTTTCGAATTATGACAAAACTTTCTCATCAACTAAAAGAAAAAAAATCATTGTTATTCATTTTGCTTTGTTTAATATTTAAAAAAACACCCTTTTCATTTTGTTTATTAGGCTTTTCAGATAAATAAAAACCATGTAATTAGAATAAACCCGTTAAACCCTCCAAAGCAGGCAGTTGATAGGTCTGGGGTCTATTTTTTGGGATATCCCAAAAATTATTTTAACATAAAAAAACACAAAAAATAACTTACTTTTATTGTGCGTCTTCATAAAGTGTAAAACTGTGAGTTTTTAAGTGATCCACCACTGCCGCCGCAACCTCATTAGTCCCAGCGATTGCTTCATTTGTTATGCAGTGAGTCGAAGAAGAGTGGGACCGCAGACCGGCTACATATCCTGTAGCAACAGTATTTAAATAATTCTTAAAGGGCACTTCTTGTCCAATTTCAATATCTGAATTTGTCCCGTTTTTGACGTTGTTTTCAGAATTGTCGATATCTGGGATTTCCTCCTCAACTTCAAAACTTTGGGAAGAGTTTAAGGAGGAAACGTTCATTAATACAGAATAATCAGCTACAGTACTAGTAAATGAAGTTTCGAAGCTTGTTTCCAACGAGTCTTTTGTTCTTTTCGGGTCCCTGTAACCAGTAGAGTCCAAAGCATTATGATGATTTCGAATATGATGCATCCAACATTTCTTATCGCTATATTTTTTATAACAGTTACCGCATATAAAAGTTCCTTTGTAACTGCCATCTGTTTCGTGCTTTCGGAAATGCAAACCTAGCTCAGAAGGAGCTTTAAAATTTGATAAATTGCAGATCGCACAATATACATTTTATTTTTTTAAAATTTAACTCCAGATTAGACCTGTTTAATGTGTTCGTACGTACGGCGGAAATTTCAGGAACATAAAGTCATCTTCCCTGATAATTCAGGCAAAACAATGAAGTATTTCATTGTTTTTGATTAATGCGTTTCTGATTCGGATTTGGCGAGTTTTTAAGAAAAAATCTGTTTTTAGATAAAAAATACCATAAAGTTATTGATTGACCAGTTTATTAAAAAAATTAATACTGTGATAAAATTTCGAAATTATTTTGTTACTTCTTGAGATTTGTTAAATAATTGTTTCCTTTGTACAAATTTATCACTGTAACCTGAACCTATGAAACTTTTGAACTCTTAGAAAAGATTATTAAAGTTTAGAGAGTACATTGATGGGTGCGAAATTAGGTAACCACTGAAGAAAATTCAATAAACTATATATTTTTGAATGCAGTGCGGCGAGAGCTTTCATATGAGTATAAACACGTCACTCAAAAAGAAAAAAATGGCCAAATTACCATTTTTCAAATTCGGGGGTTTCGGGGGTATGTGATCGAGTAACCATAAAAAATTTTAGCCTAAAATTAATTTTTTTAAAATCAGCACGCATAGAGCTTTCAAACGAATATAAACACGGCATATAAATAATAAAAACAAAGAAAAATCACCCCTTACTAGTTTTGGGGGTACAAAGGGGTCTGTCTGTATTTTGGTTACCCGACCATTTAGAGCAATTTTGTTCTATTTTTGAAATCAGCACGCCGAGAGCTTCAAAATGATATATTACTCGCCTATGTAGAGGGGCTGTGTCAAAAGTTTTATTTTTAGGGGTCAGCCATTGCAGTGCCTTAGGGTATTAAAATTTTCTTGGGACTGTCATATGCATAATGTGTCCTTCATACACAGATTTTTAGCAAGAATTGTAAAATTCACCCTCTTTAACCTCTCGGGGTACCCGATCCAGGTAGGTTACCCCTAAAAAATTATATATTTTTAACTCAAGAAAGTATGGGCAATCTGCACAAAAATTTTCAGGCGTAAGGACCCATATGGTAGAAAGTGAGAAATTTGGCCGAAAAAAATTGACCGTAAATTTCGGGGGTTTGGAATTTTTTTTTCAGGAGGTAGTTAAAAGTACAAGGACCTTAATGCGAGATATTTGCATATTGATCGCGGCGCGTTCAAAAGTTATAAGAACGCAAACAAAAATTTTTTTGTCAAAATTTTTCCAGTATCGCTAAAAAAACAGAGAGTAGTACAGTGATCCAAGAATAGAGCAGAAAAAAAGGCGATTTCTCCCGAACGCAGACAAAACAGATGTGGACTAGTTTCAGGTTGGGTGGACATTAGAAAATATCTAGAAATTAAGAAATAACCATCTGGCTTGTGCAGTTGCTCAATGAATAAAAAATGACCATTACGATAAACTAATTACAAAAAAATTTGTAGTTTTTTTATAGTCTGATGCAATGACAATTAAAAATCATACTCAAATTGGAAAGTTGTATTTGTATGTAAGCAGCAACTATAAATTTGAAAAAGTGGTGATTTTATGCTTGTCAAAGATTGTTATGAATATGATTTTTCAATACCATTTGCATCAGACTTTGTTGTATAATTAGTTCATCGTAATGAATCAAATTTTTTATCACTCAGCAAATGCACAAACGAGGTGCTTATTTTCTAATGTCTAAATATTTCTTAATGCCCACATTAAACAGTTCACATCTTTTTTTTCTAAACGTCTTTTTTCGCCCTTTTTTACTGCTCTATTCTAGATAATTTTTCAAGGCTAGTCTATCATGTCGTGAATTGGATTTTAAAAAATTAACCTAACCCGGTAAGGACGGGGTGCCTGAATTAGGAAAAAGGTTTTACCTGCTTCTTACCTGCCTCCATCAGAAATTTTGCTGCCTCTTACCTGCCTTCACCTTGCCTCCGACCTGCCTCCGAGGCAGTTTTGGCTGTCTCCTACCTGCCTCCTAACCTGTATATGATTCAACATAGGAGGCAGAGCCCCTGCCTCCTACCTGCCTCCGAGGCAGTTTTACCTGCCTCCGAGGCAGTTTTACCTGCCTCCTACTTGCCTCCACCCTGCCTCCACCCTGTCTCCATGCTGTCTCCGAGGCAGTTTTGCCTGCCTCCTACTTGCCTCCAGTCTTCTTGAGGCCGGTTCAAGAGCCATCCTTACCGGGCTAATAAACTAAAGTTTAAACTGCACAATGACTACTGTTTCTAATTATTCTGTTACTTACTTATTATATATTTTTTAAAGTTTAAATAATAAATAAATATTAAAATTTATTATTTTAATATTAAATTGGACACCGAAAAAAATAAAGTGAAAAAGATGGTAATAAACTTTATCTCAAAATTTACCTACATTTCTACTTTAGCTTTAATAATAAAAAGAAGAAAAAATAAAATGAATTTCATTTGATAATAGGCAACTAAGTCACTTATTGCCTCGAGGTTTTTAACGCGTGACATTTAAAGTTTTTAGAGAATTAGGTATTGGGAATATTATCAATAAATAAAAAAGATTAAAAGAAAAAGAAGATAAATGATGAATTAATTAGAATTTATATTCTCTAATTATGGTTAAAACGTCGCCGCAGGGCGTATCGCCTTGTAGCGCTCTACTAACGCATGCCAATGGCTTAAACACACAGAAGAAAAATTCGTCCTTATTTTTTTATTCTCAAGCTAGATGGTACTTCTTCGGCTTTCTAATATAATCTAGATTTCACTTCACACTGACTTCGTCAGTGTGAAGTGAAACCTATACATTTTTCATTCTTAAAGGCGTGGTACCGAGTCAAACTTTTTGTCTTAGATTTTTATTATTTTTAGTGAAAACTTTACCCCTGCCCCCAAATGCACAAAAATTTTTTTTCATCAAAATATCTCCATTGGTTCAGGAGATATGACCCTCCGAAAATGGCGTTTTTCGACAATTCTGTACTTAAAAATTGGTCAATGGGTAATAGAATTTAAATTATAAAATATACACTCAAAGAAAGCGGCTACTATCTGCTTTAATTTGATACCTTGATAGTTAAGATTGGTGCAGCATTTGTCGAGATATTGCGTTTTCCGTAAAAAACCCGCGATTTTTTTGCTAAAAAACAACTGACGGTAGTGATTTGTTTAAGTTTGCCCAAACTTTTTCCCGTCACTTTGTTTTTTTAGCAAAAAAATCGCGAGTTTTTGTACGGGAAACGCAATATCTCGACAAATACTGCAGCAATCTTAATGATTAAGGTATCAAATCAAAGTAGAAGGTAGCCACTTTTTTTAAGTGCATATTTTGCAATTAAAATTTTAATAACCATTAAGCAATCTTTCAAGTATAATATTGTGGACAAATGCCATTTTCGGAGGGTCATATGTAGCTCCCAAACCACTAGAGATAATTTGATGAAAAAATTTTCGTGGGCAACTGGGGGCAAATGTAAGATTTTAACAAAAAATAATCGAAATGAAGACAAAAAGTTTCACTCGGTATTTCACCTTTAAGCTAGATGGTACTTGAGCGGTCGCACCAAATTTATATTTTGCAATAACATTTTTGCCGAATGTTTCACACAGTACATTAAAAAAATGTCTAACAAATGTTTTTTGATTTTTAACAGATTATCCTCAGCGTATCTGAGTTTAATTGTAAAGGCCGCTTCATACTTCAACAAAAATATCCAAAAGACAAAATCCTAATATAAAAAATCCAAAAAACACTTTAAACATGTTCATACTTTGTTTAAAGCACAAATCCTAAGAATTTGTGGACAAGAAAATATTTTCTTTTGAACAAATTAAAGATTTCTTTTGAACAATTTCAATTTTAGAGGGTTTTCTGTTCGATGAAGTACGCACGCTTCGTTAAATACTGTCCAAGGGACAGTCCAAAGTGTACAAAACTGTCCAAAACGCAGGTTGAAACATTTCAACTTTTTAACTGTCAAAAAGACAACTTTGAATTGTTCAAAGGACATTTTTGCACTGTTCAAAAGACCACTTTGACCTTAAACTTTGTTTTTTGGACATTTGGAAAGAAGTAAAAACACATTTAAAAATTCCCTGGGACTTTTTTCCTTTTGGATATGTCCGTTAGACTGTCCATTGGAGTGTCTGGACTGTGTTTCTGTTTTTTTCTTTTGATTTAGATGAAGTATAAACGGTGCTTAAAACCTGTCCTTTGAACACTCTGGAAGGAATATAAACGAGGCTTCAATATGGTGCTATTTGAAGATTAGATAGATAGATAGATAGAAAAATTTTATTTGTCAGATAATAAAGACAAAAAGGCTAGTAAAGGTTATAAAAACACTATAAATACCGCCTAATAAACACGACAAAAGTTACTCAAATCAGTATTATCTAAATAACGTTTAAACATAGCTAGACTATTACTTGTTACAATTTGGATATCCAAAATATTCCAAATAGGAACTACACGCTGAAAAAATGCAAATTTACGGACATCATAATTATACTTTTCGTTTAATTTCAACTTTAGAGAATTACATCTTAATTGTAGCAAGTATTATCCAAAGTAAAAAAATGTTCAAATTTTAAATCCACTTTGTTATGCACAATATTGTACGTCAAGATCAAATTTAATATGTCGAAGCTCAAGGCTTTCCAAGTATAAAAATTTAAGTCGATTTTGATAATCAGTACAAGGCAGATTACATTTATGAACGAGAATTTGCGTAAAATATTTTTGAACATTTTCTAGTGTTTTTATATCACCAATGCTAAAAGGGCTAAAAACGGGGGAACATGATTCAATAAGCGGGCGAACATAAGTTTTGTAAGCACGCAAAAGAAAGTATGGATTTTTGCTTTTAAAACTATGCAATATCAAATAAGCTCTAGCGTAAGCTTTACTTGCAATTTGTGCGCAATGATAGGAGAATTTAAGATCGCTTGTAATTAATATTCCTAAATCTCGCATTTTAGATACATTTTCAACTGAATTTTTTGCCATATGATATTCACACTGAGGTATACTAAGATTTCCAACAAACAAAACAGTACATTTTTGGAATGCAACATTGAGCTTGCAGTCAGCCGCCCATTTACTAAAATTTTCTAAGGAATTTTTTAACGCTGGTGAGTCGTGATTTGTTCTACTGCTATATATTTTCATATCATCAGCAAATAATTTTACACCACAATTATCTTTAATACAATTTATTACATCATTAATATATATTACAAACAGAAGTGGGCCAAGTACAGACCCCCGAGGGACCCCGAATTTACTTCAACTTCATGTGAAAAACTTTTACCTACTAGGACAGTTTGGGTTCTACCAGAAAGAAAGTTTTTGATCCATGTCAGTAATTCAAAATCAATTCCATAAGCTTTCAATTTTACTAATAATTTTGAGTGACAGACCGAGTCAAAGGCTTTTGAAAAATCAATATACATACAATCAATGCGTTTTCGATTATTTACTGCATTAGTCCACTCCTCTAACAAAGCCAATAACTGAGTACACGTTAAACGCCTAGATAAAAAACCGTGTTGCTCATCTGTTATTAATTTATTCTCTATAAAATATTTTAATATACAATCGGTTATGATTCTTTCTATAGTTTTACATATTACAGAAATGAGACTTATGGGTCTATAATTATTTTTAATCGATGTCAACCCTTTTTATACACAGGTATTATAATAGCAAGTAACCAGCTGGAAGGTAATACTCCAGTTTTCATACTCATTTCAAATAACATTGAAAATGGAACTGCAATTTCATTGACAATCATCTTTAGGAAATAGGCAGGAAAACCATCTGGTGTCTGAGATAATTTTATTGGCAATTTATTTAATGCTTTAGCTACGCTATGATATGGAAAATCAACAGAAAAGAGACCAACGTTATCAGGAACCTGTTTCACAAAGGTAGGAAAAATTTTGTTATCTTGAGTAAAAACCGATGCAAAAAAATTTTGTTATCTTGAGTAAAAACCGATGCAAAATAGTTATTAAATAAAGTAGCTTTTTCAAAATCTTCAACAGCAAAACTGGAATCTTCTTTTAGAAATGGAGGAATAGCAACTTTACTATTTATTTTACTGTTTACATAATTATAAAATTGTTTTAAGTTACCGCTATTTAACACAAGTTAAAGTTGATCTAAGTTATTGTAAATTTAAATTTTTACTAAAACATGATTTTCGGATTTTATGCCATAACCAATTTGAGAAAATTGCCATGAGATAACCAATATTAGTCAATGTCATGACAGCCAATGGAAACGAAGTGAGAGCAAAAAACACCGTTAGTATTTTTCCACCGTCTGTGCAAGGAAATACAGTACCATAACCTAAAAGAAATGTCATGTGACTACTGTATACTTTGACTAAATTACTACTTGTTTTTCTGCATTAAACATAAAAACAGATTTTTGAAATATTATGATAATTTATAATATATTGAAAGTCGACCTTAGAAGAATTTCATCCTTATTATGAATTGAAACGTAGGTTTTATGATTAACTTATAAGCCAAACGCAATCAGTTGTAATATTTCATTGCTCATAGTATTTAGTAAAGCTGGTAAGCATTTTTTATTTGACTACTAGTAAAAATGCTCAGTTAAAATAAAGCAAAAAGGGGTAACTGTTTAGGCAGACGAGACGAATTGTTGACCATCAAGATGTTAGATAAAATGTAAAATTATATTTTAAATTATTTTTTTGACTGTAAAATTACCTATAGGACTTTAACATGCAATCTCCAGAATAAGTATTTTATTTCCTGACGTGCTATGCATTACATTATCAGCTCCACTCAATGACTTAAATCATAAGACTCTTATACCTACTTAATGGCATCTTTTTTTTGAAACATTAAAACAACTAGAGTTGTCACGGTATTTATAATGGTGATTTTACCATGTACTGTACGCCGACTCAAATTATGAAAAAATATTATGAATTTTTGACAAATACATCATTTAACCAAAAGTATATATTACTATATTATATTAAGGAAAATTACAACTCTTTACCAGAAATGAAACGATTTTGTGCCATTTCTTAAACACTGCCATTATTCGTCATTCACAAAACATGGGAAAACAACTTGACATTAATTGGGCAAGTGTCGTGTTATCGGCACTGCCCATAAATTAGCAATATATTTGTGCGCATAATATGGCAGTCCGGGAATGCGCCAACCCAACAAAGCCAATCAAAGCGAAATATTAACCCGTTCCCCTGATAGCCTTTTCCCCCGTTACTACCGAGAAACATTTGTACAAAAAAAGTGAAACCTTCGTCTTACGGTGGTGGTATTTTTGTATGGCAAATGTCGTATTACCTTACCGCGGTAAACTCCACGCATAACCTAGGTCGTACTTCCGTCATACATAATTTTTTGTGCACTAATAGTGCCCAGTGGACGAGCGAATTGAAATGGTTAAAGCTTTACGGTAGCAATATGCAAATTTTTGCAACAAATATCCACGTAATACACTGTATCCATGGGAAAAATTTGCTAATTGCTACCGTACAGATTTAACCAATTTAATTTGCTCGCTCACTAGACACTATTTGCGCAAAAAAATATGTATGACGGAAGTACGACATAGGTCATACGAAGGTTTCACGGCTGTAACCGAGGAAAAGGCAACCACGATAACGGATTAAACTCGGGGCAGGGACCAGCGGTACATAACTAGCCAATCAAAGTAAAGTATTAAATTCCCACCGACTTAATATTTCTGTGTATTTAGATAAAATTTTACAAAGCTGATATACCTGTCGTCAGGACGGTTTTTACTTAACTCCATTCAGACGACTAATCCGAGCCCTCTTTTTTATGGGAAAGAGTGTGGCTTAAGTTTGGGCGCATGCCACTATATTTAGATAAGATTTTTTAAAGGTTTGAAGTCACAAAATAATTGGGGTAACTGCGGTTTCCCATTAAATAACCGGTTTATGCATTCCAAAACTGAGCCGAGCTCTTCTTTCTTATTTAAAAAAGGTTCTGATATGTCACCTAAACGGTTTTAGGTGAAAACCGCCCTGACGACAGGCGACTCGGCTTCCAAAAATATATTAAGATAAGTGGAAACATTAACTAGGTGGGAGTTCAAATTCCTACCTTTCGCTTTGCTTCTGTGTTTGATCCGTCCCCCGAGTCCCGACTGCCATAATATACGCACATGCCATGCCTTAATATTGTTACTTTTAGGGAGTGCCCATTTACACAACACTTACACATATAATGGCAGTTGTTTTTATCATTTAATGGCAATGCTTGAATCGAAGAATGGCACAAAATCATTTTACTCCATAGGGAGTTGCATATTTTTGCTTAATATAGCAGTATTATATATTTTTGATTTAATCATTGAAGAAATAAAAATAATAATTTTTAGAAAAAGATACGCGGTTGAAGTTAATTGCTTAATTAAAACATGTACAATTAATTTTTCTGCTGGGAGACAAATTTTGTTGTTTTTTTTTCAAACTATTTTGTTGATATCAAAAATTATAGTAGATTATAAAAAAAAAACAAATAAATAATAATTTACGTTGTCAATATGACAAAACAATAAAATCGGACCCTGTGTTAATTATTACTTTACAATTACTAACACAATTTAATTAAAAATAATTACTAACACAATTTTTCACAAATGCACGTATATTTGTATATACTGTACTTTGTTATAAACGCAATATTATATTATTTTTCATACCATCTTTTATATTTTAAATTGTACCATAAATCTTCACCTATTGTTGTATATACTGTACCCACAAAATAGAGCGATACCCACACATCATAAACAGGGCAAGGGCCATTTTGCTCCACGTAATAAAAACCAACCGCTGTGACAGCACTGTAAATGGCCAAAATTAACCCAGGTATCAATTTATATACTATTACCAAAGGCAGTGGCGTTAATTCGCTCATTATTTTATTAGTTTTAACATTAATTATTGAGGTTATCTTTGATTTAGCGTTTGCGTAAAACAGAAGAACAATGGTTATCTTAATCAATTCATATTATGATCCTGTTTTTAAATAAACAGAATTCAGTTTGGCATAAAGAGTACGCTTCATTTGAAAATCAACTAAAACAATGCCTTTGTTTACTTTCTGTATGTTGCTAACTTGAAACAAAGCTCTGAAAAAAACACTGCATGACCGTAAGCTGAGTGCCTTTGGTTATCAGTAACGAACGAAACTAAAGGTGCTTAAAACAACTAATTCACAAAAATAATCTATAAAACGTATTAATGTTTATGTGCTACTGGTTTAATATTTAATCATGATTCGTGACATTGAAAAATCTTTAAAGTTTTGCAATCGAATTATTTTGAGAGATCATAAAAAAACGGGTAAAAAATAAATTAAAATAATTTTCATTTTAATAATTTCTTGAGCTAAGTGAGGGGTGGGGGAAAAATCGGGTTGCTGAAAGATAATGGGCCCTCTTATAATCGGAAGATAAGGTGGTAAAAATAAGGTAACTCCTTAGTTACCTTATCTTTGTAAGGGACCCGTTATTTCAGCGCTTTGTTTAAATCGCACAATGACTAAAGTATTTAATCTCCTTAATATTTTTGAAAAAGGAAATTTACGAGATAATCCAACAAAACTAAAACCGTTAGAAGATTAGTATGACTACAAGTTAACGATTTTCAGATGTTTCCATTTAGTTTCTGGTTTGCTAGCTGCTAAGATCGATCAATTTATCAAATTTTTCTGTTAAAAAACGATTTTCAATCTATTACTATTGCGAGATTTTTTGATGTCGGGAACGATTGATGACAGTTTAATACGAATGCTGGTAGTATTTTGCTTAATCTAATCACTTTTTTTAAAAAAAACTTGCAAGTCGAAACTTTCCACAATCTTGCCAGGTTTAGCAAAAAAGCATAACTGCCCTTGTGGCGCGTCCTTGCTTAGTGCACTTGATCGGTTATTTGTTTTTATAAAAATCAAAAGAAAGGGCTATCACGTAATCAATTTACAAATTTTGTTGATTATTAAGGTATTTTGTTGTAGCTTGTTGGCCATGATCCACTCATGATTTCCGCAATTCACAAACCAGCAGCATGATCATTTTAACGGGAGAGAGTTTTGGCGTTTCTTTCTTAATTGAGTAAGATAATTACCCTTTTAAGGGTAATATAGTTTACTCAATTAAAAAAGGGCAATTTAGTTTAATCAATTATGCGAAATAAATAAACTTTTTTAAAATTCGTTAAGTTCTTAAAAAACTCTACGAATTTAAAAAAAAAAGTTTATTTATTTCGCATAAAGAAGGATACGCAAGGCAGATGTTACTCAGCATTAGCTGCGTAACCAAATACTACATACAACAATATTTACAAAAATAATAACATTATTACAATGTAGCTTGTTTAAACGTATCTTTACAATTTTTTGCCATTTAATGTAAACTTTTGTTAACCGTTTTTTAGAATTTTAAAGTTTTTATATTTTAATATTTATTTAGTTCCTTAAAGAGCGAACAACTAATAAATCAGACAAATTTAAAAACAAACTTTACAGAAAAATTTTATTTGTCATAATTTTTAATTACTAGTTCTTAATTAGTATTTTTTAGTTAGTAGATTTAAATTAATTATTTGGTAAAAAAATTAAAAAGTAGCTCTGGAAAATGTTCAGATTCTCTGAAACCGAAATTTTGCTGTTAAGGTAGAAAGAACACCACAGTTATGACGATTTTTACTAAAAGTTAGATATCAACTTAGATATTAATTTTGGTCTGACAAAAGTATAATGCAATTGAAAGCTCAGATTATGATGTATCCAACGGTAATAGTTTCATCGTTTACCGAATGTTCCAATTCGAGATATAGTTTAATGAATTTATAGCTCAAAAACAGTTTTTGGCCATTTAAAAAATTGATTAGCTCAGTTTTTCCTGCAATTTTATAGAAAGTTAACGAAAAATAGGGGGCACTTTTAGATGTGGTTTGGAGTAAAACGTAATTCAAAATTAGAAAATTAAAAAAATCCATGTTATTAATAGAAAAATCAAATAAAAAAATCCTGAATTTGTTTTTAGTTAGCTCAAATACAATTCAAAGTATTGATTAAACTTGTGTCTAACTATTTTCAAACTTTCATTAAAATCTGAGCGAATCAAATTTTTTTAATTTTCATTTAAATTTTTTTGATTTGACGCCGAGAAACTACATTTCGAACCGTTTGTTTAAAAATATCTTTTACAAGAGTGGTCTCAGATGGGTCAGTAGCCGAGAAGTTAGAGTGTCGGACTCGGATCCTCGTACCCGTAGGTTCGAGTTTCCCGCAGGCAAAATTTTTAACGTCGAAAAAATTTTTTTAAACTTTTTAATTAAAAAAAGTGTTCTTTATTCAAGATACGCTAAATGAAAAATGAAAAAAATAGAATATTTTTGGTAATGAAATTTATTATAATATAATGTATTTTGTTTGACATGTATTTTAGTGATGTCATTTATTGATTGTGGACGATAACAATTTTTTAAGAAAATTAATGTCAAAAATTGAATGAGTAGGTCAAATTACGTTAGTAAAAATTAGAAAAGATCTGCCGTCAAAATCTAACTGTGGTGTTCTACCGTAATTTCGAAAATCTTACGCACAACGCAAGCGAGCAGAGTTTCAGGTTTTCAAAAAAAAACCTTAAATCATTAAAAAAAACACCTAAAAACCTCTAAAATCTGGAAAAGTCCTATAAAAAACCACTATACAAAACAACTTAAATTTAGCTTAAAACTTAAAAAAAATTTTTTTTTAAATTCATTTTATCTAATTAAACCTCTGAAAAAACCTCCAATTACAAACTCATACGAAATATATATGCTTAAAACTTCAAATGGAACGAAAATGTGTCCATTTATTTTTTTAAAACATTCAAAAACTCCATACTATAATGAAAATAATCAGTATTAAAAAAAATCAAGTTCGTTAGTATATATAATGGTGATTAGATTCTTGATAAAACTTGTTTAAAAATAGCTAAAACAAAAAAAAGCGTAAAGGCGCGGTGCATAGTCTCAAACTTTTTTCTTTGATATAATTTCAATAATCTTCTGTAAAAACCTAATTTGGTCCTTAAAACCTTCAACGTTTTTGCCTAAATATCTGTGGCGATTTTTAAAGGCTTTAAAAATATTTGGAAGATTAAAATTATGATTTAAGGATTGTTTAAAGTATTATTTTCAATAAAAGAAAAGAAGAGGTTATGTGATGTTACTTAAGAATATATTGATGGGAAATTATTTTAAGAAAGGTAAATATAGAGATTATAATATTTTAATGCATTATTATAAACTTTTATGTAATAATTGCGAAATATATTTTTGATAAATTATACTAAAAAATAGAGATTAGACTTAGCAAAAAACTTTTAAAAAATAATTGTATTATAAGTTTTACATTTGGTACAAAATTATTTTTAACGTGAAAATTTAACAAATAATTACCACAAATGGCTAATGTAAGCAAATACGAACATACCTTAAAAGAGTAGAAAACAGTTTAG